>JANSTT010011867.1:0-23910 GCA_026745375.1 Platyura marginata | reverse complement strand
AAGATGAATATCCTCGAAACGCATCGTGTAATAACTTTACCATAGTTAAACCGGTTCAATGATACTGAACGAGTATGATGTGTAATACTGGCCATAGAATGTAATCCAATTAAGCAATAATAGTTTCTTTTGACATAAATTTACGTTAATTTCTCACCAAGTGAAATATCGTGATTTTTTTGTTTATCACTAAAATCACGTGGATTGACTAGGGTTAAATAAAAAATGAATTCCAGTTCTTTTGCACTCTTCTGAGTACTAAATTTGATGTAATACTTTTTGCGAAACTCTCTCCGTTTATCAAAATTACCAATTTCATTCATACTCATATTTTGTGGTTCTTTTTACTGTTTATTAACCAAATAGGGTAGATCGATATCTCCTATGGGTTTACGAAAATTTGCAATACCATTTTTAACGCAACCTTTTTTAAAGCAAAGTTAACAAATCGATAGTATTTGGCATTTTGTATTTCCATATATGTATACACACACAAAAATTAATTAATTTTTCGGGTCACGAAGTAATAAATGAAGTAATAAAGATTAATCGATTACAAAAATCTTATCTATTTGACAATATTTTTAAAAAAAAAAACACGATTTCTGCATATTGATTTGATTTTACCTGTATAAAAGCAAGACGAAACTTCTAGAAATTATCAGTATACGTTTATTGTTTAATAGTTATTACATAAAAAACATACTAAATTAAAAAATGAAGCTTGCCGTTTCTATTGCCACCATTATATTAGCAGTCCTAATTGAGGTATGGACATCGATTGAAATATAATTTTTTTAAACTATAAATTTTTTAGGGCTCATTAGGCTTGAAACCGGGTCTTTTGAGTGATCTTCTTTCATTGAGCAGTTCTTCCAGTTAAAATAAAATTTTTGTTTTTTTTAATTGAAAATGTTCTTGAAATGAATAATTTTAATAAAATTAAAATTTAGCTATATTTCTATATTGTTTATTTATATGAATATGTATATCTAAGGCATTTATATTTATCGTGTCCATATTCTTGATTAGACTAACACATACATACATATATGTACCTAAAATGCATGCACTCCAATTGTACAACTATGGAAATACGGTCGATATTGTAACTGTGGAGTAAATGAATTTGAGCAGTGTATTGCTCTTGAGTCAATTTGACAAAGTTATTAAGCAAAGATCAGGTTTAAAAAAAAATCTATATTTAACCAGTAATGGCCAGATTTTACCCTTTCAAAAACAATCACATAGATAAAACATTGTCGGCGTAATTCTTACTGGTCCGAAAATATCGTCATTAGTCGTCTCTAATATATGTATACAGAATATCTAAGAGTCATAACGAAGATCTCTATCTCAATCTGCAATATTTACCAAGAAGATGTACCTACAAACAAAGTTTCTTTCTCCAATCCTGCCTATGCTTAACAATCGTTGCGGTTACTTCAAATTTAATTTATTTCGCCTATTTTAAACAAAAGACGCATAAATACACTGAGACCTCGATTTGAGTCGTTACGTCATTTTCGAAGTTATAGAGAAAATAAATAAAAAATAATATTTTCTCAAATGTCTTCCAAATAGCGCATTACCATTAAAAAAATACTGAAAAACATGAAAGAAGGGCTCAAATTGATGCAATTATTATGAACATAATTAGACGGACGAAAGAAGGAAACATCAAAATAATGATAATATAAAATTTTAAATCTAGAAAGTAAATGAAAATATGATTACTACTTTACTACAAATTAAAGAACAACTTAAATTCATACAAAAAGATTTTTTTTTTTTTTTATATATATAGAATGAAATTTCGTATTCCCCATTTTCTTCTTCCAACCGTAGTTATGTGTTTTATATTCTTCATTCACATGGTATTCACAATCGCTGGCAATTTTCATAAATTTAAATAACAAATAAATGCACGGAATTCCAGCCATTTCGCACACATGACTTCCAAAGTGCTAAATTTGATGTAATTTTTTTTTTTTTTGTACAAAGCTTTCACATATAAAACCCAAATATGTAGCTTGAAAAAAAAAATAGTTAAGTTAAAAATTTCCAAGCATAAAAATTCTATTGTAAGTAATGTCTATTGTGTACGTTCTAGGAGAAGAATAGACATTAAAAATTATTTTACAGCTGAAAATGTTCTATTACACATTTATGTTACATTTATCTATGTAATTAACGGCCAATAATTTCCACATAAATATATGATTCTCAATTGCATCAACGACAACTATCTAGTTTTGTGCCTTACTAAACCAGGTGAAGGATAACGTTTAAAATTATCAGATTTTACCTTGAATTTAAATCACTCGCTCTCTCTCTCTCCCTTGCTCACTTTGTCGTATTGTCATGATAACGCTCAAATCAGACTCACTTTAGAGTAGCCAATTGCTATGATGGACTATTATGGCTCATACGTTAAAGGTGGCCAACTAAGTAATCTAAACGAAACAACGTCTTGAAGAGAAAGAGAAAAAAAGAAAACAAGAAGACATCATATTGGAAATTTGTTCGATTTTCGGTACCGATTTCGCTTCCGACAAAATTGCTAAAATATATCGTTTGGTCATAAGTAGCAATTTGTAGTTTAAAACCGGCAATACAACGGTTGCACAACTCTAGTTAAAAATTGTGGAAACAAAAAAGAGTCCTAATAACGTTAATAATACTTCTAAAACACTTTGCAGCAACTGTGTTTGAACAGTTTTTTTTTTAGACTTTAGATGTTTTTGCTACGTTAAGTTTTTAAACTGTTTTTCATAGAGTTGCAAAGCGAGGTTATTGTGGTTATTATTTAAACGTTTTGCTACGGTTTTAACAACGTTTCTTTACAAAAAAAGTGTAATTATGGTTTAAAATAGTTTATATGTAACCAGGCAACATTAAAGGTTAACGATGTAAACTCTATTTAAACTTAAAAGTAACTCAAAGTTTTATTGGGTTAAAAGTCAACGTAAAATAATGGTTGATTATACAACGGGTTTTTAATTCATAAAAATTAAAATATTCTGGTTCTATCTAATGCGAGACCAATTTAAGTTTTCTTTTAAACTTCGGTGTTAAATTGCTGCTTGGGTAACTAACTTATCGATATTTCGACAAAACTATCGATTTCGATTTAATTTTTGATTTTGATCTTGCCACAGGTCACTAAAATCAAACAATCCATACCTCTGACATTATAAATGTATTACTATATTGGATTACCACTATAATTCTTATATATTCCTATAATTCGATTTTTTAATTTTTAAAAAGATTATATGTAGAAACAGCACGATTTTTTTATAAATAACTATAAAATTATTAATTAATTTTTTTTTTTGTATCAAATTCACGAATCAAATAAATTTTAATTACCCAACAACACGATTTCGTGTAAAATTCTTGTATAAAAGCAGAAAATTTTAAAAAATATCAATATTGTTCAACTAGCATTGTTCGGTAATTTTCTATATAGTCAAAATGAAGTACTCATTTGCTGTTGCCGCATATTTATTGATTGTTTTAATTGAGGTATCATAATACTATTTGAGTAACAACATTTAAGCTTAAAAATAATTCAATAATATTTTCAGGGTTCCCTTGGTTACAAACCATTGCTGTCAACATTAATTGATCTCCATTTACTTTGTTAGAAAAGTGCAAATATTAGAAAATACCGCAGATGCGACTAACAGAATATTAAATGCAAATTTAAAAATTTAAAAATTTTTCTTTTATTTAAAATTACTTTCATCACATTTACATTATATTTACTACCTGAGGCAGTGTCAAACTAGACGAAAAAATGTACCGGATTCTAATATTGTTCTGTATAAAGTTAATCAAAAAAATAGTGTTAAATAAGTGTTAAATAGTGTATAATTATTTCATTGTACATCGACAGTGGTTATTATTGGTAAAATATTGTTAAAAGTTAACTTAGCAAATAGCAACATTGACATTTCTACCAAAAACTGTGCCAGAATTTAGAAATTCAGATAAAAATTAAACTTTTGTCAAAACATCTGTAGGTTTCGGTTTCTTTCTACATTACTAATGTTTATATAGAAGTTGGTCTAGAACCATTGATTATAAAGAGAACAATCATCTATTGATGAAGATAATGAACAAATTTTTTCGTAATGATTGATTAAACCTTCATGCCGAACTATTATTTACTATTTAACTCAGAAAAAGACTTTTGGACAATCACTTCAAAAAAAAAATCGCACGCCCAACCTAAAACGAACGATCCATAGACGTACGCCCGAAACAACTATACCACGCCAACTCTAACTGATGTAGAATTAAGTCTGCCAAGCTCTCGAATACGCTGGTTATATTCCAAACTGGACAAATTAGTTCTAATTTTTTTTAAAAGCTTCTAATAGATACAAGATACACAAAGCTCAAATTTAATTTAATTTAATAATAATAATAATAAAGAATAAATAATTTGTTTAGGAATGGTATTTTAATTTTAATTCGGTCAATTACATGTACCTACATTATGCATTAATTAGTTTTTTTTAGAGTAATGTGGAAATCTTACTCGAAATGTATCTGTATCCCTAAAATGCAGTAAAGGTTTGATTAAATTACCAAAAACTTTGGAAAATTTATCAATGCTTAATGTTAATCTTGATTTCTGTAATAAATAATAATAATAATAAATAATAAAATGTGTAATTCTTGAGGTTTAGAGACCCCCCACCCCCAACATAAACCGATTATTTGAGTAGTAACTATTTGAGTAGTAAAAGATCAACAATTAAGACTATAATATATATGAATAGAGTAAGATGCCAATGTACTAATATCTACTTTACAAAACAATTTTTGAAATACCTATCCTTCCCCATTTGAAAGTTCTACGAAAGCTTATTTACTTGTAATACTTTCACTCATTCCATATTGTTGGACTCAAAACAATATTTCAACAAAAACATTTCTATACGTAGAAAAACATTCCTAATTTCCAATTTAAATATATTTTAGGTACATATAGATACTTAACAGTCAGGTAATTTAACTACTTTGAAAATGATCAGATGTTGAATAGAAACAACTTAGGGTGTTTGTTTGGAAAATGCCTACAGTAAACTCAAAAGTACTTTTCAAAAAAAATATTTTGTTTTGTACAATATTGTACGATGCTAAATAATACTTATATTTCGGATCGTGTTGTATTTCGTTTGTACGAAAAAGAAATTGCTTTTATTAGGTATAGTAACTCAAAAAATTGTTTGTACATATAGAACTTTCTTATACAGATTTATATAATATATCCATTTGATATACTTAACTCAGAATATAGAGAATATGTCACTAAAGTAAATATATTATTGATGGTTTAGTGATTACAAAAATTACACAAACTACAGTATTTAAGACGTTAAATACGCTTCTACGAAATGCTGGAAAAGCTACGATATTTGACAAATACTCCCTCAAACAATTAGAAGTTAAATCAATATTGATTCTTACCATACGGACATGCATGATGTATCTGTAGTTTTTTCGCTTTTAGCGATATATCTCTGTCAATTTGCTATATTAAAATCGAATGCTAAGGATTATTGGAAAATTTTTAAAATCAATAAATTAATTTGACATTTTTTTTCGAAGCATCTTTAAATTATTTGACCTTCTCATATAATGAAATATTAATCTTATTGGTATAAGTAAATTATTGAGATACTGTAATGTAGATCGTATATCAACCGTAGTAGCCGAAAAATGAACGCAAAAAAAATCATAAACGAAATCTCTAAACGATGCTTAAGACATAAAATCTAATTAATAATGTCGTTTATATATTAGTTAGGGGAAACGAAATTGAAACAAAACAATTTCAGAGCGTCTATTATATATGTACTTATGTACGTCTATCTACAATATACACAACACATAGAACATTTCTGGGTACTTTGTTATACTCTTGTATACTTTCGCCATCTCAAAGAATTCAGTTTCCCTCAAGCCTAAACGAAGTGTTTGAAGATTACTTTGCTTTAGTCTGATGATATAAAATGTGGCCGGGAGGAATGCAAAAAGAGAACGAAAAAAAAAAATATAATTTTTAGATGTGCGATACAACTGTATAGTAGGACCCTCATTATAGCAAGAACATTCGACATAATCGCCACTGTAATTATTCACAGAGAAATTTACCAAATTCACGAAAATAATTTTCGCCCCAAAAACAAAAAACAAAAAACAAAAAAAAACAAAACAAAAATTAAATAAAAAAGGTATGGAAGGCCAGGAGGTTACAATTCTTGAGTTTTGACAAATGAAACGTAGGCAGTATCTATCGTAGTACAGTTTATATTTATATATATATATATATATATAAGAAAGGGGGTGGGGTAATGAAAGATAGATAGCTACTATTTTGTAAAGCTTTGAAAAGTTTTTCTTGTTATTTTAATTAAATTTTCAGAATACCCTATAACTATATACCTAGGTATATACACACTTATATACCTCTACCTAATCTTAAAATTGTATACCTATATTTGACTTATTTACAGTTAATTCCTCTGAATAGATGTTTAGAATAATTTAATTGGATTATTGATAAAAGGGTTCCATAACTAAACTAAATTTTAATATATTTATATAGATGGCGTTGTGACTGAAATAACGAACTTACAATTTTCTCTACACTTTTTCGGAGCCGGAAAAAAACAGATCTCCTCTATTTGTTCTAAACTTTTTATCTCTTTCCTTTTTTTTATCTCTTTCATTTTTTTTTTTAAAAAAAGTTCAAACGAAATCTAAATGGATTAGATTTAATCAATAAAAGTTAAATAAAAATAAAATTAAATTAAATTACAAGAAATGGTCGGTTTGAGATTATGGCCACTATCATCAGAATTTAGATACCATTTTTCGTAGGTACATAGCTGTAATTTAATAAAATTCTTATACCCCATATGCTATAGGGAAAAGAACATTTTCGAAAGACACAAATCGATAATCGACTAAAAAGACTATATCTAATTAAAATATGAATATCCGAGTACAACAGAGCATACCAAATTCAATTATAAATCTTAAACAACAAATGAATGGTGACAATACAATTTTCGTTACAATTTTTTTTTTTGCGATTTTCGAACATTTTAAACAAAGTTGTAACTTCCAAAAAAAAACTTTACTTTTGTTAAAAATTGTTTTTGTAAAAAAGATTATCTTTAAAAATCCAAAAAAAGGCTCTTTAAAAGAGTTACTTTTGAAATTTTTTTATTATTGGAATTAGATTTAGAATATACAAAATGTCTTCCAAAATGAAATTAATTGAATTTCCGATTTTTTTTTTATAAAAAATTAAAAATAATACAGTAAGTATTTATATAGACATAGAAAAATAAAGCACAAAAACATTCAAAATCACTGATCCATCGAGGCAACTTAAATTACCAAATCATAATTTTGTTTTTTTTAATTATCCATATTTATGTAAATTGTGGATTTTCAATATCGAAATATGAAAAAAAAAAAAAAAAAACAAAGCCACCACCATTAACGTATACAAAACACCCTTTTTGCTGGATGGAAGTTTCTAATTTTAATGGTTTTAACTAAGTGAATAAACGTGTACCTCCACAATACACATAAATAACAAAAGTAAAAATATCCACAACCACAAAACCACAAACATTTAATTACAGTCTATGAGTTTTATGTAATTACGCTGTGGCCTAGCTCTTTTATGTAATGAATGTGAAATATACACGTCACAAGTGACAACGGAAAAATGTTTTGCCAACGAGGAATATTATTTTTCTGGAATCCTTGAACAAATAAAAAAAAAAAAACAAAAAAAAAACAAAAAAGGGGTTTTCTTTTTCGTCCAGGCAAAGCGATCATAAATAACTTTGTTCCGTAATTTAATGATTCAGCGCTTTATGTTCCCTTTATTAAGCTTTTTTTCTTCTCTTTGTGCATAAGAGAAAAGAAAGTGATAAAATCTAATGAATGAAAGAGGAATGTTTTAAATGAAGATCTTCGATAATAGCCTACATAAAATACTGTATACGGTATACCTGAACCTGAGAAGCTATGGTTACTACCCCATATACTATTGTAGTATAAAGTATAACGTATACTCTCTCTCTAAAGAGCCAAAGCCCAAGACCAAAGTATAATAATTGTTTTCATCAAATTGCTTCAAAACTTTTATTGTCCTCCTTATATATTATATACAAAGTACATGAGGTGATTTACTTGCATTGTAATTTATGTTACGGTGGTGTTATACTACAATTAATGGTCGACGATGAAAATCAAATAAAGCTTAATTAAACTTTGCTGCCACCAATAGGTGTTAACAAAATATTGTCAAGTAACTGTTGGAGCAATTAATCAAGAGAATATTAATTGTTTTGTGTGTATAGTTAACCTTTAGCGGAAAATTATGAGCTTCAATTACGAGCAATTCCATGTTCGTGAGTTTAAAAAAGAATATTTGCGTTTTTATTAAATATTATTTTGAGTTTTTTTTTTTTTTTGTCAAAGAAATAGAGACTTTAAGAAGTGTCCAAAAATGTGCATGATGAATATTTACAGAATCTTTTTAATTGTAAGATAAATATTTAAACAATTAGAACTAATATTTTTGTTTTCATCTTCTAGGTACGCCCATAAGCCAAAGAAATATATAAACTATGCATGTTGATCGGCAAACTTTAGCCTAAACTCATATTTTGTAGAAATTTGATTGACAGAATTCTCAAATATTTATGTAGCTGGTGGTCAATTATTTTAATTTCCATTTTCACAGCCAATTCAAATAGTCGAAAATTTAGAAATTCATCATATCCCATCATCTCCAATCATCTTAGATCAACTTCCATCTTTTCTCAATCTCGACATGTCAATTAGAAAAAAAAACAACAAAAGGATTAAGTACACAAATTACGTGAGCAAATTAGGCACAAACGTGCGGTTGCAGTCGCCAGAACCTTTCCTGGGGTCTGCCAACGAAGTCTTGCAAATTAATGTAATTTACTCGCCTGTACACTAAGGCAAATTGAGAGATTCAGGCAAGATCTATACCAAGGGTAAAAGAAAGGAAACACACAAAGTACTTCATAGCGCATCTAGACCTAAGGAACATGGTGCCTTTCACTAAAATGAAGGCAAACAAATGTTCTAAAACCAACAATAGAGAAAATAAGTACACTAATGGGACCTATATCTGGCCACTGTCACCTAAAATACCACATGGATAAGCTAGGACTGGTCCAAGACAGTGCCTGCAGACTATTCATGCATGAAGGACGAAGAAACGTCTGAACACGTGCTATATGAGTCCATTGCTGTCAGCCGAATAGTGCATTGCCGAATAGAGATAGGGGAAGCAGAGCCCAGGGAAAAACTGACTTTCTTTAAGAAGGTCGAACCGTTACTGGGCTAAACTGTATGAGGGCATGATGCAATAGACCTTATAGGTCACAGTGTCTTGCGGTTTTGGTGTCCTACCCTCCATTAAATACAATACAATACATGGACCGTCCGTGTGACGCTTGAAAACAATCAGAAAATGTGTGACTGAGTGACTCAATGACTCAATAAATCTACACTTGAGAAAAATATACATAGAAATAAAAACAAAAAATACAAAAATTTTTTTAGTCAATTCCAAAATCCAATTCCATCTCCATTTCTCTGACTGACAAGTGGAAACGATGTTTTTCTACAAAATGCAAATTTTTCCTATATCCCATATTGAAAATTCCCCTAAAAACGGTGTCTGTACCGCAACCCATATCATATTGACTCGCGCAGTTTTCATCCCTTCAACCAGTATTATTCTATCTCATTACTAAATATACTGTGCTCGACTATATTTTACCGAATCATACCGAATCGAAACACCCCCAACGATCGAATGTAAAAGTTGCTTTCCATTTGGAAATATTCTCTTTCTGTAATTATTGCGATGTGTGGCTAGACGCGTTTTAAATATAAATCAACACAGAAAGTAATTGTTACTTTAGGAAAATCACTAAGTTCCGGAAGTTTATATTGGATCGGAACATTTCTTTAATAAACTGTTTACTAGCCGCAATGCGTACACGTTTTATCGCTGTGTATAATGAATAAATAGAGAATTGTGTTACGCTTAGTTTGGTTTTTTTTTTTTTTTTGTCATAGCATATAACGTACAACACGAAATGTTTTGGTGAAAACTTACGTGAAAGCTCGTTTTATTTTTTGGGTGGTTGGATGGAAAATGCAGTGTTGGAAAAAAAAATAAAAAAACAAAATCACCAAAAGTTGTTTTTTTTGTTGTTGTTAGTGAAACAATAATTTAACCTATAAAGAAAAAAATAAATAAATATGTAGTGAATTTTATGTCATTCTAAACACGTTACGAGATTATATGGTGATGGCTGAGTTAGTGAATTTATTTATTTATTTAATATTTTTTTTTCCATTTTTTCTTCAATGAATAATTATTTATCGTACGTACAAAGTACAACAAGCATTCCTCATGTAACATGCTTGAATGCAATCACATACTATGAAATGGTGTGTTATTTTCAAAGAGCTCAATCCGGAAATGACTAAAATTGGATAATTTACAGTAAAAGGGTGGTTTTGGTTACATAGGCACAATTTATGGGTATAATAACATTTTTTTATGACGTGTTTGAGTGCACTATAAACACGCAAAACCCTATTAAGGCATTTTTTATGATAATTTTCAATGTATCGGTATAGGTACCGACAAATACATACATAGTAACAAAATTATATACGACTAGATTAATAAACACCAAAATATAGTACCTCTACAATAGGGCAGTATATTAATTATAGCGATATGCATAGGTATTATACAAAATTGAAAAACCGTGTGATGGTATACATATACATTATGTACACTTTACTATATATTATATATGTACATAGTACATAATGCAGTGCATATTGAATTAAAGTATGGAATTTTTGAGGTCATTCACGTCAGCCGACAATATTTAATACGAAAATAACCATAAATTTGAGCTTTTAGTGCCATAAATTTTACCGTGTTACTCTGCTAGAACAGTATAGTACTAGGAACGTTAGGATGATATAGTATACTATAGAAAGATACGACCGACTATAACCTGAAATTAAAGTGCTTTTGTTCATTTATCAGCAGATAGTTTCGGGAGCAAAATATTTCTGGCTGGTCTATATAATTTATTATTATCATTGTTTTTGTTGTTGTGGTTTTTTTTTTTTTTTTGTTTTTTTTATTATTCTTCATATACGCTTAAAGAGTTTTCTTATAGCAAAACTTTCTATATACTTTAATAAAACATTACGATTTATACAATACACTGCATACATACATACATACACAAACATATACAATACATCTCTAACGAAGTATTTATTACAAATTTCAAGTCATCAATAAATTATATAACGCAAAGCTTTATTATTCAAATTCAGGCTATGGGTCGCCCAGAGGAAATATAATTTTATATTATCTTGCTACTGTGGCATCTTCATTATTTATGTGATGTTCAATGTCTTCGATACCATTAACTGGTGTAGAATTACCATAAAATTGCAATAAATTTTACCGTGTGTACACCATCGAATTCGAATGTTTCAAAATATCTATTATTTTCAGTGCAATGTCAATGGGAGAGCTTTTATGTTTCATTTTAAGAGATAAAGTTTTTTTTTTTTTTTTTTTCTTTTTGCAAATTTCATGTTTATTACACCCATAATAAAGTTTCAAAAGTTATTTCATTATTTTGTGTATGTCCGTACATGAATAACAATATAAAATAGTATGTATGTATGTGTGTATAAATATTTTAACTGTCACTGAAACACAAATGATTTTTACAATCAATTAACCCAAAAAAAGCTTTCTTGTTAATGACTACATTATGTTGTTGTTAATATTACATAATTCATGATCAAATTACGATACGAAATAACTGTCAAAATAAACTATAATTAGGTAAAAACGTATTATTAAAATTCTTTGTATCAAATAATTAAAAGTGGTTAATGAAGTTCTCATAAAACTTTTTTTTTCTTCTAATTATACACAGAGTTTTGTTTAATAGCTTAGATAAAAACTCTGTTGGTCCTCTATCGCCCATCCCCTTTATTGCCGCCTTTAACCTCTCTTCTAATCACACTTTCTACCATTCTAAATATTAGCAAACACATTTTATGGGCAAATTTTCCGAGAGAATAAAAAAATCTGTCCATTTTCAATACTCGAACTCAAATTTTACCTAAACCCCCACACAAAAAATGTTTAAAAGTTTAAAGATCATTTTTGCCCAATAAACACTAACTTGTGTGAAGATTTTTTGGGAATGGGATGAAAACACAAATTACTTTATAATTGATTGTAGGAGTTGTTGGAAATTTGCCCATTTTTAATATCCAAAAGTAATTAATTTTTCCCAACGCCTTTTTCCTCAATTTCCAAAGCGTGCAGAAAATTAAATTATTTGGGATACCTTGCAGTACATTTTAAAAGTAAACAGGACTTACATACTCCTCAATTCTACGTTAGAGAGTAAATTTTCTACAAGACTGTAAGATTGTTGTAAGATTGTATGGTCGTTTAAAATGAATATTTTTTGTATGGAGAATCCTAAATTCAGAACCATATGCATGGTAAGAGATGTCTCTGTCTGAACTCCCTAACGTAGAATCGATGGGTTAGTCAAAAAAACAGGTAAAAATGTACAAGTGAAGTAATTCCTAACTCCTGCTGAATACACAGTATGGAAGATTCTTGATAGTACTTTACAGGATTTGCAAATATTCTACGACATGCTGAATTCTGGGACATCCTGGACTTCATGAAACAAAATTGAAGAATACAGTTGTCTCCCTAATTAAACTTTTTATTCCCGACACATTGACCTTTTTGGTCCTTCCAATATAAAAGAAAATAAAACAACCTAAAAGACAATTCAAAATTTTCTCTGAAAAAATGTATTCATAACTTGTACTAACATCAATTAAATTTAAAAATAAAACCTCACCATACATATACAATACATACATACATACATACATATGTAGGTACATAGGTATAATATTAAATCATTTTATTATTATATAGACCATAATAAACATTGCGAATGTATACAAGTATCATTTCATATATATGTAGCTACCTATATCCTGTTTCTCCATGGGGAAAATCACATAATGTAAACCAAAGTTATTTTGCGACAATTTATTTGAAATATTAGCTTTTACAAGAGATATGAATAAATAAAGTATGTCTTGAAATTCGTGATTAAATCAAATAGCAGTACATTGTGTACTCGTATATTTTATTTATAGTGAACATCGTGTACAAGTAAAATGTACTAATGGAAATATATTTCAAAGAAATATGTTGCTGATCCATCTTTTACATTGCCATGTTCATTATCGCCGAGACATAATGCCGGTGACACGTTTACTAAACTTCTACAATAAATCCTTGCAAGTATATTATTGTCCTTAAACAAGTACATACATATGTATATATGTATGTATGTAGCAAATTGGTCTTTTTGCATTATTTTCTGCTGTTAAATTTTGTTATAGCAATATATGTATGTACAGTAGAATCTCTCTAATGCGGACAGTGATGGTTCCAAGTTTTTTGTCCGTAATAGAGAGGTGTCCGTTGTAGAGAGGTCTTGAAGAAAAAAAACGAAATAGAATAACTTTTATCATTTTATTAATCAAAAAAATTCATTTTATAGTTTTATAAGTAGGTAAATTTAAAAAAAAAAGAAATCTACAAAAATTTAATCGTTTTTATCCCAAAATTCATTTTATATTTTATATGTACTCATTCATAAATTCACATTCATAATTCAACTACTCGATAACAGTTAACTTTTCAATAAAAAACCATGTGAGAATAAACCAAAAGAACAACAGATTAAATTGCTAGTTATCTTTGTATTGTTCTCAGCAAATGCAGCATGTAAACATAGAGAAAAAAATCGAAATTGTCCGTATTAGCGAGGTTTTAAAAGATAATTATGTTCTAGGGCCAACAAAATGGGAAAAAAGTATCTGTAATAGAGAGGTGTCCGCGCTTTGAGAGGTTTTACTGTATATATATATAAATAAATGAATAAAAGTGATTGCCACAATACATCTACATACAAACATTATTATTATGTAGGTATACAAATAATAATAATTTCAATGAAGGGAAAATTCATAAATTTCGTTTGTAATTTGGGAAAAGCTTTCAATAAAGCTTACTATGCATAATCAGAAAATATATTGCTACATATTTTTATTCTATTTACAAAAATAAATCTTTACCAAAATTAACATTAAAAGCTTATAGTTAGGTAAATATTTTATGTATTATTCAAATTCAAATGTGAGTCATCATGCGCATAGAAAAACTTAAATTACTCGCATTTCAAGGACTCAATAGGTTTTGACGTATTTTTAATAAAGTTACATGGTGAATGGCAAAACACGCATCGGCCTCACATTTCAAACTCCTTTATCAATAATTGATAATTGATTGAACTGCATTATTTCTATAAATGTACGTAATGTACAATAGACAATTTGACGCTAGTGCATTGAGGCTGCTATTTATAATTTGCGTTAATCTTTTGTTTTATATTTAACCCTTATGTAGGCACTATGGTCATAAGCATTTTCTTTCTTGCGAAGTTTTAAGTCGAAATATTCATGTCTATGATCATGATTAAACGGCTAAACGGCTTAAGCTAGAGAGCCGAAATTTTGAATTTTTGAATCGATCAAGGTACATATAGGGAAAATGGGAATACATTGTGCACCTTATGTATAAAAACTTTAAAATTATTAATTTTATAAATTAATTTTTGAAATTCGAGAAAAAAACATTTTTTTTCAGATTTTCCGAATTTTTCCTTAAATTTTCGATAAAAGTACCTCAATAAAATCATATCTCTCTTAAACTACGGGACCAGTGTTCGGAGAATTTTTTTTCCCCTATCAGAAAATAAATATTTGGCAGACCGTCCATCGATATTATTTCCCATAGAAAACTAATTCCAAAAACATCGTATCCACAAAAAATCGGAGGTTTGGAATATAACCTTGAAACTACACTGAAATAAAAAATTTAAAGCTGATGTTTATACGAATCCAACCAAATATAGTTATTTGGTCTATCTCGTCGCTAAGTATTTTAGCCAACATATAAATTTCAATGTTCCATAGTAGTAAATATATGGAAAATCACTGAAAATGATACTCAAAATTTATTTGTTGTACAGAAGAAAAAAAAAATAGATAAGGACAATATTAAGTACGATATTAAAGATTCAAAATGCCGCGATAATTTTTACTCTCAATCATCTCCATTTTTGTGGAATTTTATTAAATGTAATTTAAAAATCTGAAGAGAATTCACAAGTTGAATATTACTTTCTTTGAAAAATTTCTCAAATTGCTTATTGGATTTTATTTTAATTATATTCGACTCAAAAGCACTGTACCTAATGACTTGTGAACAAAATTTGATTAAAAAATTCCAAATCCATAAACAGATTGTTGTATATAGGGGAATCTTAAACGGTATAGTTTTTCTGAATAATAAATTAATTTTTATAAAAGTATAAAACTTGCGGAAAGATTTCTTGAGAAAATTATGAAAAACATTTTTTCTTGCTAGCTTTTTTTTGGTTATTAAAACAATTTATTTTATACCGTACGGTACTGTTAGTACATATCGTTGGCTTATATACAATACCCGCTAACTCATTTTTATTGATTTTTTTTTATCGCATTAGTTTAATGTTTATGGAACCCTCCACGTATGGTGAAATTATCACAAAAATTTCGTTTTTTCTTTGCAATATTTGACCATACGCTATACAAAACAATAAAGTTTTTATTGTCTCCTGAAAAGTACATAAAAATGAGTTAGCGGGTATTGTATATAAACCATCGATATATTTAACACAGATCGGTATACCTACTGGACGGAATAATGTGGCAATAATTTAAGAATTTGTATTTAAATGATTATCTATTTTAGCATCCCCTAAATATTGCAAAGAGGTCAATATGAAAAAAAAATCGGAGAATTGATGATTAACTATATTTGCTGTGCTGTGTTGCACCAATTGCACATGAATTAAAAAGATTGCACAGATTTTTATTTTTACATAAATAAGATAAATTTCATCACTAGATGGACTATGTGGACAACAATTCAACTAAATCCTAGCTATTAATTCCATCAATAATTTTTTTTAAAAAAAAAGCTTTTTTCCCAAATTAAAAAACTGTAACGTTAACCGAAACAAAATCGTATTCCCATAAATAATGGCACCACATATGTGGCGTATAGATACTTTTTATTCTCTTCTCCATCGAACGTATGTGATAGAATATAGAATATAAAACATTCTAGGTATAGGTAAATAGAACAATATGTACTGATGTTAATACAGGATTTAATTGAAAAAATATATATTTATTCAGTCCTATGGGAATAATGATTTTCCGTTGAGAATACGTGGGTAAACGTAAAAGCAAATACTTAAATTTGTTGTTTCGCATTATTTCTTTTTTTTTATTTTCTTTCTTGTTTCATTCGTGTTGTTCTATCAATTACAACAAGGAAATTGTATTTTTTGTATTTTGTGAATATTTTATGATTTTTTTAAGGATTTTCTGTAGAAATCATGAATCCCAGTTATTGTCAGGATTTTTTTTTTTTGTAATAAATAAATTAATTTTTAAAAATCTTACCTTAAAATTGAATGATATCTGTCCATATTTATAATTTGTCATCTTCTCTTCGCATATTATGACCATGACCAATAAATTCTAGATTTCTATATTTTTGCACAAATAAGCAAGTTAGATATTTGTCCTTTTCGGTGCGTGCTGACGTTGTTTATGTGGGAACCTATACACAAACATACATATATCAATACCGAATTTCGAAGATCTGTTTTAGTTGGTAATAATGTCCTCAACTACACCAATAAAGAAAAGTTTCTTAGCATATAAGATTTATAAATATGTATAGATATCTGTAGTACACACATATATATCAATAACAGATTTTCATGGAATCATATTTACCATTTTCTATTTGCTATTTGCTCTAAAGTTTATTTTAAATCTTCATGAAATGTGAAAACTTGATAAATTTCCTTCTACTGCGTCTAGAAAAATAAAACTTGTCTCTAATACTTTCGCATTTTACGTACAATATACTATCATAGGTATGTATTGTTTATGTATTTGTTAGCCATGTATAGTAAAACCTATAAAACTTTCTTTTAACTCTTATCCAAGGTATATGTGTTGTGTATATGGATGTATATACAATAAAGTTGTGTAAAGTTTGTCGATTCGAAAGTATATCGCTCTGCGGACGGTCAATTTGGGGGTCGTGAGCTCCTCTATTATTTTAAGTATAGGAATTGTGTTTTTATTTTTAAACTTAACCAAACAAGTTATTCACCCGTATTTAAAAACTTCTTTGGAAGAAAAAATTTCTAACTCCAATTTGAAATATTATATTAATACCAGTAAAAAAGGATAGGTAGTCAGTTTAAGGGGTATTAGTGTGGAGTATTAAGTTTCAAAAGTTTCAAATATGTAGGTACTTACATTAAAATAATATAAAATCGATTGTACCCCCCTTTTTAAAGATTAAGTTTAGAACTTCTCAGTTTTGAGTTGGTTTAATTGATGATTTTCTCAGAAAACTGAAAAAAAATTATATGGCAAAAAAGATTGGAAATACGATTTGACTTGAACGTCCACAAATCTACACTTCATTATCAGTCTTCTTCTACAACCAAAAATAATATAACTTCGGATAGCATTTTAATGTCACAGGCATATCTATAAGTTCAATTGAAAACTGAAATGTCAAAAAACCAGCTGATGAAATTCAATTTCTGGCAAAGTACCAATTTTGCAGATGGCTGATCCTTTCAGTGTACAAACTGTCAAGAATCAGCTGATGATTTTTTTTTTGCATTATGACAAGCGCGGCTACCCTCTGAT
The DNA here is from genome assembly GCA_026745375.1 of Platyura marginata. Lineage (NCBI taxonomy): Eukaryota > Metazoa > Arthropoda > Insecta > Diptera > Keroplatidae > Platyura > Platyura marginata. The sequence goes on along the minus strand of JANSTT010011867.1, from coordinate 5,871 downwards.
GAAAATGACAATTATTTTTTTTTTTTTGCACAGGATTTTATTTTTATTTATTTAACTTATACCTATGTATGTGTATCTGTTTAATTCATTCATTAATAATTCTAAATATAAATTATCGATGTATTTCGTTTACTTTTTACACACAAAGTAGAATATCTGATGGAATAAATTTAATAATAATTTTAAGTAGCCATAATTCTAATTATTGATTTTAAATTTTATATTTTTACCATCTACATACATACATATGTAATGTACCTAAGTATACTTACTTACTTACTTATATCTATAAATATCCATATATACGTGAGTGAACAAAAATGTATTATTCATCCGTTAAGTATACATTATAGAGGTAAAAAGTTATAGACTATAAAAATAGTTTAAAGGTTAAAGTTTAAAAGCTTTGTGTTTCCTTTTGTCGCTGGCTTTTATGCACGGTTTTTACGAGGAATGCAATAAAATGCAAGCATAGAAGCGAATAAGTACTCGAATAATGCAGTGCTAGGTTTATAAACGTATAAGTAATTGCTGGTGAAATCACTAAAAAACTTGAAACAACATTTATTATGTTTATATTTAAATATTTAATTGTAAAATTGTGAAATTTTAATTTTTAATTAATTAATTTTAATGCAGTTTACAATTTAAAAGTGTGTTTTATTTATTCTTCGGTTTATATCTCTGTTATTTAAAAGAATTTTTGTTTATTTGTAGTTATGAAAATTACGTAAACGTTAAGGTTCATTATTAATTTTATTCATTTGTTAATTGTGTTAGGACACCGAAAAAATGATGCCAATTGAAGGCACACATAATAATAGTTAGAAAACGAACAATTTATTGTGATGTTGTATGGAAGGTCCTATAAGGGTAAACAAAAAAAAACTCCCACTTATATGTAACACAATAAACAAGAAACAATTTTGAATTCATAATTTTTATCGAAATTTTGTTATTTAATAAGTGAAAACACGAATTTTTCCCAAAACAGAGCTTTCACTTCATTTATGTACCTACTTATTTAGTGTGGAAGAAAATAAGGGACCGTAATATAGGTTGCTTCAACCTGATGTGATTTTAGTGAATTTGCATACAGAGGGTGGGATGAATCAGTCTCTAATGTTCTCCGTTTTCAATTTCAAATATATCATTTAGCCTTAATCCTTTTAGTTACCTTTATAGAAATCTAGGAATTCTGTTATCTGAAACAATTTCACCATAAAGTACATTAAAAGATCGCTTTATGGTGAAATTGTTTCAATATTATTTTATGCTAAAAAAATTAAACAAAACAATGAGTTAAAATTGATTACAGTCATACCTATTTTTGTGCGGTCTTTTTTTGTGCGTTTTTTTTTTATGCGGTCTGTATATCCAGCACAATACATAATACACTTTAAACCTGTTTTGGTTCATTATTTTTTTGTGCGATTTTTTTTATGGGGTCCCTATCCACCACACAAAAACAGGTTTCACTGTACTTTTTTTAAAATCATAATAAAAAAAATTTTTAAATTGAATATTACGTATTTATATCTATTATGGTATCTAGTGGTTTAGTCTCACTAACAAACCGGATAATGACACTTTTGCGAAATGAAATAAATTTTTAAAAATATCTTATCTACCCTGTTTTTTTCATTTTATTGTACTTTTTTTTCATTTTTTAAAGCCTCTTTTTATATATTGTATATACACACGCTCTATTTGAGTGGTATTTATAACCTAGTACATAATACATAAAAAATCTCTTAATAATAGCTTCTTTTGTAACCGATTCCCAAGTTTCTACTTTTATCACTTGATAAGTTGCCGCTAATAGGGTAGATTTCACTACAAATATATAAATATGCCAATTACCATAAGTAATGAGAGTCTCAACGCCCTTATAAATACAAAGCATTTATAGTATAGATAGATGTATGTATGCTCCTTAACCCATGGGAAAACCGAAAATGTATAGGTTGATTTTGTAATATAAGTCAAATACGGTAATATAAGGGAAAATTATTTAATAAACAGAGAAATCAGTGCATGTAGTGGAATTTAAATTGGAAGCAGATTGTGTTTCAAAGATATTTGTGGGGGGTTGTATAAACATTTAGGAAGTATTAACATAACAAATTAGTTACTTCGCCGATCCATATATACTAGAAATACAGAAAGTGTTGTGTTCTATGTTATGAGTATTAACGGCACGTTTTAACCCCATGAATCTCTGTGGAAGAAATCTGCTGAATATTAATTTATGACCTTAGATAGGTACAGTGATTTTGTATGGATAAAAATTAAATAAATTAATAACAGATAAGTGTCCAGTGTTTTTACCACAAAAAAAAAGAACAAAATATGGGGAGGAAATATTTTAACTGAATCAAGGTGGTGAATTTGGAAAATTTTTGTCAACACATGGCATATTTTTAAACTTTTTACTTTCTTTGAGAATCAGAAATATGGAAAAGATTGATGCTTAGATTTGTCAAAGAAAATGGAACTGGATCGGACACACAATCTTCGATAACCTAGGGATGACACTTAAAAAAATAAATGGTAGATTACAGGCATAAAGAACAACATTTATTTTAATTAATTGTATTAGATTTTTTTTTTGTATTATTATTACCATAGAGATACAGTCAAACATAAGTAGATATAAGTTTTCCAAAATATCTCCAATCATAAATATTATACTCTCTCAATATACTTAACGTTAAATTGAACTGTGTACATTAAACACACTTAATAATACATTTCAAATCCCATAAATGTTATTATTTTCCCATTGACTAAAGCCAAAGTCTCGCATATATGTAAAACCCTAGACTTACATCGCAATATCCCTAAATTATTACATTTTATGGTCCAATACATAACGATGTTGACTTAAACGCCCTCACAATTTTTAAGTAACCATTATCGATAAATAAAATATTGCGTTAGTCTATATGCAATTTATTTTCCGAAAACCCTTATAAATCACCTTGGAGTTTTCTTTGTCTCGTGAATTGAATAAACTATACAACCTGATATTTGTCATGGAGCGCACCAGAAAACTTTTCCCGCCCGGTACGTGATTTGGATAATATTCGAAAACCCAAATGAAGGTAATTTGTTGATCCATTGAACACAATAACTTTATGGGAACACGTTTGTAATATTGCGTCTCATTATCCTGGATAATAATGAAGCTATCGCATTTTAGCTTCTTTTTTTTTTTGGAAAGTGGAAATAATTTAATTTCATATTTTAACGTTTATCTATACATTGCATATATCTATACGCCTATATGTAGAGATCGGAGACGTAGAGAGAAAGCTTATTAAATATCTACTAACAACAAACGTATATTTTCAATTAAAAAAGTTTTTATATTAAAAAATATTTTCACATAATTTAATTTTCCAAAAATAACTCTAAATTACTATGCCGGAAAAACCTTTTATATTTTTAAGTTGAAATTACCTTAAATTAAAGAAACTGTCACAATGCGACCCTTTTCATTTTCATGCGCGTGGAAAATAAAAATGAAAGAAAAAGCATTAAATTGTCAATGGTTCTCAATTTTCTCAACGAAAAAAAAAAAAAAAACTTGTATCATCACCCTTTAAAAAAACGAAAAGAGTACTTTTATCGTGACAACTTTATTAGGTTTTGAAGCTTTACACCTTTTCGAGTTAATATAAAGAAGAAGAAGAAAAATAGATGGGGGGGGCTGCATCATATAGAAAGAGACCAACCACCCTGTGTACCCTCTATATATATTTGGTATTCGGGTATATAATAGTAACAATACTGCTGTACCGGTGCTGTTGCTGTCGTGCGCCGCAATGAAAACTAGTGGCATGGGAATTAATTTGATCTGCCTAGGGCACAATTTTCCAGACAAATTTTATGTGCATATTTATATAGGCAATAATAATGAGATGGGGATATGCCCGAATATGTTAAAATGTGGCAAACCAAGCGTAATCTCTCCACTGAGAGATTTAAAGTCAATCGATTTTTTCCGTTGGTGATACTTATTATATATATATATATATATATATACTCAGCAAAAAGTCATTTTCCCTAAAATTTGTGGTAAGAGAACATAAATAGCACAGTGAGCTAGGGTAACATGAATAGGGTACCGTGCTCTGGGAGTTTTGGAAGAAAAAAAAATATATATATGGAATTGTACGGGAAAAACATGAGGAGTATGCGCTAAAATTACAAAATGTCGTTGTAAATACAAGGCAATAATAATTCTTGAAAATTTAGTGTTCACACATTCAGAGATACTCAAGGAATTTATCTGTACTCTGTACGTTTACTCTGTAGAAGAAGAAAAAAAAATGTTTAAAGGATAATATATATACATGTTGAGGTTTTGAGGACATTTACATAAAGCATGTATCCTACTGACTGAAGGGTTTTTTTGGCGTGTACAGTACATTTGTACATATTTATGAAAATTAATTACAATTATCGACAAAAACTTGTAAATAGAATAGAATAGTTACGAACTCATATTGTTTTATTTTCTTGCAATTATTATATGAAGATTAACATACATAGAGCTCTGAACTCTGGAAAAAAAATCTATGTCGCAAATTTTAATTTGTTTTTTGTTACTTTAATTTTTTTATTTTTTTTAATGATTACACAAATATAACTTCTAAAAAAGCACCACTTGACCATTAAATCCATACGTTTTACATTTTATAGACCATTTAATCATCCCAGCAACAAAAATGTTCGTAACTATTCCCAAAGACAACAAAATATTGCTCCTGAAATTGCTCCTCGCCTTCCGTTCATACTCCACCACTCACTCTATTTTCGATTTTACCTTATGTGCCTTCTATTGAACATTTTTTTTTTGGAACATGGACACCAGGAAAATGCATCTAAACAATGCATGTCAATTTATCCGTGTATTCGTCATGGGGTATATTTTTTGTAATAATATACGTGTTTAATGGTAGTCTAGATTTAGGGCGATGTTAGGGGTATAAGAGAGTCCTTAGAACATTTTTAAGACATTTCAATTTATTACTGCACTATGAAAAAGAATATTTTTTTCAACATTAATCTAAATATTGATCCTTAGATAATTGAAAAAAATCTCTTTGAATTATGGAATTATTATTCTTCTGTTCTATACACTTATACAATATACGATATATGATTAGTCTCACATTTCATATTTCACCAGTTTTTAAATTCAAACAGATAAAATTGTACTTTTCAATGCTGAAACCTTAATATCCCTATCAATTCATCCTCTTATACCACAAGGAATCCATATAATATACTAAAAATTGGTCATGCAAATAATAACTGTTTTGAGGTTTTACTGGTGTAAATTAGATTTTTTTTTCCTCTCTTTTTTTTTGTTGGATAAAAGGTGCGGATTTTATCTTACAAAATTTGATTAATTTTCAAATGTATTGTTACTTCTTGAAGGTATATTTACATGTACTATATTAAGATTTGGGGTTTTTGATTGAAGATCAATCCGCCAAAAAAGAAGTGTAAAGTGTATTAGTGGAGGGTTAAGTTACCTACTTAATCGTCTATATTTTCTTTTATCATCAATTCATCAAAAATGGAGAAAATATCCAATAAATAAAATATAATTTTCCCTTTATTCATATACTCGTATCAATGCAAAACTGTATTATTATGTTCAATCAATGTTTTCTCCCTATATATTTAAGTGTGTACTTTATGTACATATTGTATAAGTAGCATTCATCAATCTGTCACACTAAATAGACAAATACCTCAATCAATTGACATTAAAATAAATATTATTAATGTACGTGGGTGGTATATTTTTGGTGTTAATGGTGCTGAAATATTGATTACAACACCATATATGTA
>JANSTT010011856.1:0-23913 GCA_026745375.1 Platyura marginata | reverse complement strand
TTTATAGGCAATTTTACCCTTTACCTTACGTACGTTTTGCCTATATAACCTGTTTTGGGCGCCCAATGACAAAAGCGTGTGGCATGGCCTAATGTGTGTGACTGTCAAACTAAATTGAACGTAATCGTATTAGTTTGTTACATTTCTTTCATTTATTACCAAAATGTGGTAACAAATGTCACAAATTCGAAAAAAAGTGTTACTTCCATAACCCTGTGTAGAACGCCCCTAACTCTCCGACTGGTCTGATTATTTGCAATAAACAACTGTGTGGAGAAAAAAATAAACAAAAAATGATAGAATCGAAACTGAATCGGACATATAATGAGAACTTCGTCTAACTTTACATGTCCGAATTGCCACATACATAAAAGTACATAAAAGCTATAAAAATCCCATTGCGGCTGATAATCTAGCTAGAACATCCTTACTAATTAATCAAAGTTGTGAACTTTTTTAGGTTTTGTCAGTAAAATTTATAAATTTTCTCCCCTTTGGGATGCCGTTACTGACATTTTTATATACATACTTTATTATGAATGTAAAATTCAACCTAAGTATTTACATATGCAGATATATATCACATTTATATACTAAATACATAGGTTCATTAGGTATGTAAGGACTTATATCATGACTGCCCCTAACCGCGTACAATGAAACACCTTGACTATAGTTTCAATGTTTTTTTTTTTTTTTAAATAAAATGTTAATGTCGCGACATAAACTAATCTAATAGAGGTATAAGTACGCGAAATCGCGTGCAACATAGTTATTTAACATTTTTTGGTCTCAGGTGAAAATGTCACACATACCGGCTAATATTTATTTGAACATTTTTGCCTATGGTAAAAGAGAACAAAAAATAATGAAAGAAAAGGTAAAACTGTCGTCTAACAAATAAAACCGGGAGGAATGAAGTTCGATGCATAACAGCCAACATACATACATAGTTGGTTTTGCATTTTGTGCACTTCCTGTTTGGGTGAAGCATTCACGAAGAAATGTCAGACGAGAAGTTAAACTTAAATTTATTTTTCTCATGACTTTTTAGTTTATGTCATTGTGTGTGCACAATATTTATGGGAGCAGGTACTTAATCGTATGGTTTCTGTTATCAAATATGTTTACGGGCTAGATTAGGCAAACCAATTAAATAGAAAGTGTGACACAGAGATTTGCAGCAACAAAACCCTTAACAAATTCCTCTGTTAATGAATCTTATAAGCATCGTTTCTAATAATTTATTCCAATCAAAGTTCAGTGAAGATTTCCAACATTATATTAGAATTTGATAAAATATTTTTTTCTCAAATAAGACGACTTAGAAAGGTGGTCACAACAAGTAGCGGTCCTAAGGTTTTCAGTACTTAATGTTTGAGTTTGGCTGCCGCTTGGGATTTTGAACGGATTTTATACAGCCCGCGAACAATTGAAAATATTATGTATCTTCTTCCTGTCGCAGTCCTGTTTGCAATCGATCTATGGAGAAAAATAGTCGGCATCGCTAGTAACCAACAATACGTCAAGTTGAACATGTCGCCGATGGTAGCCGGCAGTACATGCGGCAACTAACGCATTAATAAAGTGATTCATTTTGTTGTCTACCTAAGTATATAAATTAGTCTAGAAAAAGATTGACATAAATGAAAATCGCTCTTGAAGATCATAAATATTTATTACAATCAGATATTTGTGGCGACTTCTAAAATGTGTTTTCTATCTAGAGAGGGTGGAAACAAATGTCCCAAGAAATTATGCAAAAATTATTCCATATCCCAAAAAATTACTTCCAAATCTTCATAAAAACAGACTCTACACTCTACACAGTTCTATTGAAACAAAATTTGTTCTAGTAACTAATTGCATTTGTACATTATATTCAAATTGTATAATTTTACTTCCTGACATTTACCACCTCTCTTTAGTTATAATGAAGCTACTTCTACTCTAACCACTTGTCTACATTCGAAAAAAAGGTTCTCTAATGACGATGACATAATACTTATATGGAAAATCTAATGCATTCAAAATAACAATACCTAACAATACAATAAAGTAAGTAAAGTATAATATACCTACATAAAGTGCCTCATGTTCACGATGCTCATAATATGTGATGTGATGATGAGTGAAGACATTTATTGAAATGATAATGACAATGTTAAGTATTTTCCTGCTACAAATATTTTGTATGTGGAATTATTGTTTGCACACCAAATCAACTGTAGATGAGGTGTCTCTAATTACCATGTCTCTGTCAAATAAAAAAAAAAAACGTATCTTTATTAGTATCCATTATAAATCGATGATAATTTTCGGTTGCAATGTTTTAGGATTTTAAGTATGTATGTAAGAATAGTTACCTCTTACTTGTACTAAAAAGAAAAAAAAAAAAAAAACTATCCGGAATCGTGGGTTGAATCAGGTTCTGCATGGACACATTTTAGTTCCGTCACTATATATTATTTATTATTATTGTGATTTTATGATGAACAATTTGGCCCGAACATTAGGCGTCATCGCGAAGATGATAAAAAGAACAATCAATTATGTATAAAATGATGATGGTGATGATGACGATGATGATAAACAACAATTTTCCATCCAAACTGTTTGGTGGTTAATGTGTGCGTGCAAAAAAAAAAAACACTGTTCTGATAAAATACCATACACACTCTCGTCGAGAGGCTTGTGTACATACACGGCCAATATTCACATACACTTTGCCAAGTCGCAATCATGAGGCAACCCAGCGACCTTGATAATATAAGCAAAGCAAACGCAAACCAGCAATGTAATGTACGAAAGCAACAAGTATGCAAATAAAATATAACGAAAATGAACAAAAAAAAATATTTATAATAAACGGCGATAATGTCGATGTGTCCGACGACCAATTATTTAATCAATAAAAACACACACTCCGTATTTATTTATATGTACAGAAAGAAGAGGCAATTACCTTTGACAGCAACAGGACGAAATCATTTTGTTTGTAGCCACTTTATGGTTTTAATGCACACACCAAAACTATTATCGTTATCAAATTAAATGTCTCCAATTTAATTCAAATTGGATTTTATATTAGTAAATACACTGCTAAAACATGCACAAAAAAAATTCACTTTTGTTTTCGATCGATATCGCCGTCATTTCCCATAATCAGAATTTGTTTTCACTACTATCATGGCAAAAACCAACAAAATACACTTTTTTCCATTCAGTTCAAACACTCTATGAACATCCCATTGGATTTAACAATTCACCCCTAATTAAATTCTAATTTGAATGTGAAATTTGATGTTTTTTTTAGCAAAAATCGACAAATACCATGGCCTTCATGTCACACTGTCGTCGATTCCCCACACAACCACAAAAATCTCCGTAACCCGCTGCGATATAAAAAAATTCTTCAATGTGCGGGCCATTTAGTGAAAAGTGATGTAGTTGACTGACGGAATTTATGGAAATTCGATTTGTCTCTTTTTCGCTCATATAATTTATGATTTGATTGGCTTGTAGTTATTTCGCTTTTCCTTGGTGTTTATCGATTTGGTTTTTTTTATGTGAGAGACGGAGAAAAATACGAAACCTTTTCTTCTTTTATTGCGGGCGATCTGACTGCTCTTAAATGGGTGAGCAACCCCACCCAGCTTTATTTTTAAAAAATCGCCCGCAATAAAGAAAAAGGTTATTTTTGTTACTTTTTTGGTATTACCGCACTATACCGATTACGTCATTTGTTGATAAATACACATAGTAAAATGGCGGGGAATTAAAACATTTTTTGAAATAACTTTTTTTTCAGATTTATCGTTCATTGACAAAAAATATTTGTCTCAAGATCAGCAGAGCGTCATTTTTCTTTTAATTATTACTAAGATAGACTACAAAAATTGCTTACGAAAATAATTTTATTAGTTCTTAACCACTTAGCTTATTACAAATGACTGAATTACAAATTTTAAAAACCTGGAAAATTAGCTCGCAATCCTTCTATTTCGCTTCTATTTAATGGTTTTAAATTATGTCCTTGGAAAGGTAAAGCGTATTCCAAATCCCGATGTTTGTTCAATAGAACTTTTTGGTCACTACGCAATTTGTTGATTTCAACATTAATTTGAATTTGGTCTGAAAATAAATCCGAGTACTAATCGGTTTCTTTCAAATGGGGGATGATACTTTAAGAGGAATAAGATGAATGAGAATTCTATTTCTCATACTTTTAGCCCGTAAACGATTTCCGTTCAGGGGATCGAGGATTGGAACAAATCGGAAAAAAGTGAGAATAGGCCAGAACATTAGCAACCCTCTCCCATAAGTATCATCTCTCATTGAGAATTAGAATTACCTTTCTTCAACAGTTCAAGAGCCTTTTTCTTCTTCATCTTTATTAACACCGAACCAACAGTTAACCACATTTTATCTTCGTCGCTTTTATTTGTAAGTCTTAAAGCTTCCCTAGTCTCTTGTCGTCTTTTATCTAATGCCACAATTTCCTGTTTATTTTGTAAAATTTGATCGGCCACCCGTTCAGTTTCAATCAGAAGTTCAAGGGTCTTCTGTGGGGTGTCCATTGTTCTCTCTGGTTCGGGGGTCTGTAATCAAAAACGCCCAAAAATAATTGAAGCCTTCAACATACAAACAGAGTATTAAGATAGGGCATTTCGTAGGGCAATTTCTTTTCGTCTATTCCTTGATTTCTCTCTTCTCATGTCTATTCGAGTTTTCGGTTTTGGTGGTGGCGGACGCCATTTAATGGCATCTCGATCGAATGCCGAAAAATGTGTTACACGTGATGAATCCTGTTTAACACCTAAGCCACTTCGAGTTTTTCGTATTGTTGTCTTAATCGGAAATAATTTCCCTTCTTTATTGGGACCAAGACCACATTCACGATCCCATCCTTGTTTGACCATCATTTGAAAACCAACATTTGTTTCGGGTATAAAATATCTACGAGTGAATTTGTACTGATTCTTGTTATTGAACAAGTGCAGCGTTGATGTGTCATGCTGTTTTTTGGAAGTGTTCCTAAATAGTCGATCGCATTGTTCGCAAAAAAAATCATCAAATTTGTGGCGAATATTTGATTGAGCACTTTTGACTTTATCTCTGTCGTTTATTAATTTTATTATTTCAATGTGATTTTTAGCTTTGGCCAGCGATAGTGCTGTGTTTCCTTTTCGATCGGATATCGACAAATCTGCTTGTTTATCGAGTAAAAATCGCAAAGCTCTGCTGGAACCTTCACAAGATGCAATCATTGCGGCTGACCATCCATACTGATCCACATTGTTTATATCATTCTTAGCATAATCAATGGATTGTAGTAATTCAAGATTATTGTTTAATGCTGCTTTAAAAAATGTATTTTTATTAAATTTTATTTTTGTTGCTCGAACAGAATGATTTTTCAGTGGATCAGCATCTATTCTCGTACTAATTTCCATTTTTTTAGATGTTGATGGCATACTTAGGATTTCTTTGTAATAATCACTTGTAAGTTTGCCATTAATGGATTTGGTATTTGAAATAAACATAGCGCTAAAAAATAAAAAATTAAATTAAAAAAATATAAAAATTTGCTTACATTTTTTTTTTACACACAACCAAAACGTTTATAATTTTTGACAGCTGACTGATCAGCCTGCCAGTTGTCACTATTTTTGGCAATAGATCTATTCATATAGACCTAATAGATTTTATCATTCATTTAATATAAATCCAAATTATATTTATTTTGCAATAACCGTACTAATTACGACGTATATGATTAATAAATATTCTTCCTTCCAAAAACAATAAAATATATATGAGGTATCAATTTAAAATGTAATAGAAGTTCAACCATAGAACAGAATATTAATTTTTGAATATCACAAAACAACAAATAAATTGACAGCAAATTGAACAGACCCTTCGAAACACACAACGGCCCTTAAGTAGGTTAGTAAACCCTGTTTTTATTTTTAGTAAAACACTTGAGTTTACAGTGTAGGATTGTGTACACAGTCCGCCCATTTGTACAAAAGGTTGGCTATTTTAAATTAATTTTTTTTGTTTGCAATTACAAATGCAATAGACAGAGTGAAACAACAACAAACAAACACATAATAATTTTATTTATTATTAAAATTAACTATACTCTTGTTTAAGTAAGTACAAATGTACAATATTATTATAGTAATGTGGAGTCTTGTGTTGTTTTCATAAGTTTATTCCAATACAAATACAGTAAGTTAATTTTGGTATCAATTTTAGATTTTATCTAATCTTGTTAACAAACATCTATTATATTTCCTAATTAACTAATTGTTTGTGTCCAATAAGATTTTCTAACTGATTAATTAGCTTTAGTACTTACTATGCATTTTCCATTTATATGATTTACTTTACAGTTTTAAGGTTATTTTTAATCCTTTCATAAAACAAAACATCTAACGGTGTTAATAACAGCGTTTAATTAAATTAAAACGTCCAATGAATGAATCATTTTCAAGCAAAATCAATATTTCTTATTAGAATTACAATAATTAAGTTTGGCAAATAATTTTCTAGAACCAGACTGACTACATACACACTACATTATTGAACTACAATGGATAACGACTATGCAATCAAAGAACAAATTGCATTTATCAAAAATGCCTTAACTGAGGATATTCGAGCGTATGGCATGAAATGGAATTTATTTGTCATAGCTGCCCAAAGTTTTCGTTTTGATTCCAAACTCAAGCCATATCCACCAAAGTATTTTCACGATGATAATTTCAATATTGACAAGTTACTGGAGGTAATTGGTGTTGTACCACCATTGCCAATATTGCTGCAGTCCATTATCCTCAAGACATTAACACGAAATGAAATGAACATAAACATAATCGAATTGGTTCATTGGGTTTTGGCATCGGATCCATTCTTGCGAAGTGTTGCCCGAAGAGATGTTAGTCTAGTACCTTTTGGATTATATAATTTGTTGTTGTAATTTATGGAAATGTTTTTCAGTTTAAAAATGTACTGAACAAGGTACCAACGGTAGTTAAAGGACAAGATCCATCGTATATTTTTGAAATTCAACCACGTGCCGATTCGATGGCCGAACATAAATTTCAAGAACATGCCAAAAATCGAATGACCCAATTTGCATTTCATGGCAGTAAATTGGATTGTTTCCATTCAATATTAAATTATGGACTTCAGCAGCATTTGTGTAAAGTGAGTTCCATTTGTTCGGTATAATTACGTTTATAGGTTGGAAGGCGAAACATTTTTTTTTTTTTAATTGCAGGATGAAGCTTTATTCGGTGAAGGTATCTACTTATCATCCGAAATGCATGTTAGTTTAACATATAGTCCAATGGGCATTGGATGGGATTATGCATTTTGTGGTCCACAAATTTCGTGCATGGCAATCTGTGAATTTGTTGGTCATCCGGAACATTTGAAATGCCATATGAAAGGTATAACTAACAGTATCTAGTTTTAGTCTATATTTTTGTACACATAGAAGCAGCAGCATCCTAGGCTTATTGAAATATTGGTAAAATATAGATCCATCTTTAGCTTATGCTAGAATTGATGTAGAATATGCCTTAATCTTAATCTTGAATTTTCGGTTTTCTGCATCGTTCCATTGTGTAGTATGGGAGTTTGAAAATTGATTGTTCCTTTAATTGACATTTTGCATTCCTCGTCATTTTTCTTCCTTTTATTTTTGAATAATTTTCTCATCCAGATCTGTTACAGTCCTGGTAATTGTATTTCTCGTGAATCTCTTTACTAAATATTTGTTGTTCCTTCAATTGTCCAAGCCGTTCAAGTGTAAAAATTATCTTCCACGCGCACCATTTAATTTTGACTTCAGATAGTTTAGCATTAATCGTACAATCATGTACAATGTACAATTTATGTACAAAATTTAAAAAAATGATTTTTTCCAGAGAATTTTTCAGAGAGACGAACAAATCGAATCGGAAACACCGTACCCGACAAATATTTCATAATCTCAAACAATGAAATTGTTCGTCTAAGATATTTGCTGGTATTCTCCCACAATAACTGCAAACCAACAATAGTGCATCAAAATCCTGTGATAAATTGGCTCTACAATAATAAATCACTGTTGACAATGGTCTTTTATGCAGCCGTGCTGGTATCGGTGGGATTATTCAATAGTCGTAGTGGTGCCTACCTGTGGCGCCGCATATTGAATATGGTGAAAAATATGCAGAGCTATTATTTTGGTCAACAACCCCAATAATCTGGGTGTAGACGTGTGGCTAGAGTTGTAAACTGTGATTTTGTCTTTATTATCATATCATGAGGGATGAGGGGGAATATGTTCCTACAAATCACCACCATAAACTATTGACAATTTTGAAAGTTCACCAATGGAACAATTTACAAAAGTGAAGCGACATTTTTTACCAAAAAAAAAAAAAAACAAACAACATTAACAAAACTATGTATGTGTAGGTTGATTTTTCAAAATACTTTAGAAAATTTTTTTATACCAAACAATTTTTATTCGTGAATTTAGTATTCAATAAAAGTAACAAATACAAAAATAAAATTAAACTTAATTTGTGCCAAGTTCCTACTTCTACTCCTACGTAAAATTGAAACGAACCCGACTAACCTTCGAACGTGTAAAAACCGCAGAAAATCATCAAATCCAAGAAACCCAGGAAGCTCAAAGCGAAAATCGAATAAAGAAACTCAATGGTGATTTGCTTTTAACTGATAGTACCGAATCTGTAACACCTCCCCAGGAAGCTAATCTACAATGCTGAGCACTCTTTTTAGAAGATTGAAAGGACTGTTCCACAATGGACGGGTAAGACATTAGGAGAATTTTCTTTTAAGATCTATGACAATAATTTGCTAGTAGTTAGAAAAGGCACATCCTTAATGTGACGAACATTGAAGTAGCACTGTTACTCTTGGTGCTAAAAGTATCTGCTACTGTTTCTGTGATCCACCCTATTGATATTAATCGGATCACTCAGTTAAGGCAACAACTCAGATATTGTCCCGATGATCCTTCAGTTTGTCGATAGACTTTTCACCCAAATACAGTTATAGTATTGCTTATAACTTCTTTAACCCTTTCTAAGGCGAATTATTTTTTCTTGAAAATTAAAAGATTTTATTGTGAAATAGTAATCTGAGGATGATTCTAAAAATTATTTCCTTTTAAAATTTTTTTTGGTGGGAAGTATGCTTCCCACGGCCTTAGAAAGGGTTAAGTCCATCCTATGGTGGGAACAAATTATGCCTGAAATACATTTCCCTATTCTTCTCTCGAGGAATCTATTCATCTTAAACAGGGTTTCTAATTATCTGTGATATGATTACAATAGGAACAATCTTCTGTTCTCGATCTTAGAGATAAAAGTTCTGTTCGCCTATGAACAGGGAATGATAACCACAGTAGTTGGATAGGAAAATAAAATAATTTAATTAAATCAATTAATACTTATCATTACATTACACAACTACGCAGCCAATCACACGTTCCGCTAGAATTTCAGCTCAAACTTAGTTGGAACAATTTCCTTTTGTTTTACCATCGCATATGGATAACCCAGCAGTAAGTTAAGTAGTTTCTGATTGTATGTGTCACTTAGAGAAATATTCAAGTCCAAGCTATTTCGTATAATTTCCGAACAAGCTCTGAGATCTTTGCGCCAAACTTAAAAAGAAAAACAATTTTTTAGTGAAAAAAAAACATAATTCAAAAATAGAGTATAAAAAGCCTACATTGATACTCAAACAATAGTCCCAAGCATATTCGACATTCATCTTTCATGGTAAATTTCAGATAATTCTCAATAAGTCTATGAACAGCATCGATGTCATGTCCTCGGAGCATATTATAGCAAAGAATGCTAGTTCTGTTCAAAGTGAAATTGTTAATTTCTAATTGTCCACTAAGATGGTCATTTAAAGAATTGAACTAACCTCTTCCCAACAATCTCCCTAAGCGATTGTGAATCTTCAAATAATTTATTGGCCAACTGTTGATCACTGAACCAACTACTCGAAAAACAACATCGCCAAATGCTGGTAATCACAAATGTTTCACTGTGATTGTCATTTAGATCGATTCCCACATTAGTCAAAGCTACCAAAATTGCTTCACTCTTTCGGCCGACAGTATCTTGGACGACATATAGAAATATATTCTCAATGGATTTCTTAACGATTTCATTTGAATTCAAATACAACTCCGTTAGTATTTCCAAAGAAGTGTTAAACTTTCCTTGTATCCACAAACATAATCCCACATATTGACCAAAGCCACAATTAGCCACAGTAAGTTCATTGTCCAGCTGTTGACAAAGATCAATGAATTTGTTGGTGTAATCAAGATCGCCCAACTGGCTCATATACTGAAGTAGTTCAATCGTAACATGTTCAGATGGAATTCGTTGATTTCGTATGCATTCATCGATCAGGTCACAGAGAAACTGTCTCTTATTATTAACGATAGCACTGCCAATCAATTGATTAAGATGATCTGTTGAAAGATTCCTTATATCAATACTTTGCCGTGCATCCTGAACGTTATTTATTTGACGTAGTATTCGTATAACGCTAACGGACAGATTCTTTGACAAATCACTGAGATTGTTCTGCTTATGATGTTCTCGCTGTAGTTTCTGGCGATGTAGTTCCCATTTTAGGGATTTCCTTACGACGAGATCATTTGTAAATGTGTCAATGACATCGATATTTGTGGATTTTTTATTACATTTGGATAACAAGACATTTTGTGAATTTTGAATTACTACTAAACGATTTTTGAGAGTATGTAACATTTATCATCACTTTATTATTAATAGAGTAAATTTTTATTTAATAAATATGATAACCAAAATTCAAATAACAAAATCAGCTGATTGCCGATTGACAATTTGTTTGCTGTTCGAATAGTTCGGATGTATTCGGATTTTCGAATTTAAGTTTCTTTTTGACAATGACCACTCTATGTAAAAACACTTTGAAAGTAACGTACATTGTGGGACGCGGACGATTGAGAGTGAAAAAATAAATAAATGTTAATTTTAAACTAAATATTGCAATAAAAGTGTTTAATTATAATCATTTTATCAATATGTTCTTGGATTACTATCCTGAGATAAGGGTAAGTACGTACATATATGGTTTTGTGGTAAATGATTTTTACTTTTTTTTTTGTTGGAAAACATTAAAATGGCGATTTTCAACTTGGTACAGTAGTGAAGAAAAAACGATTGAAAATAATTACGACAATCCTTTCAAATTTATAAAAGATTTAAATTATTTGTTTTAATTTCATTGTTATTTAAAGATTATTTTAGACAAAAATGTAAGTACCGCTTCACAGACCCTTATGTTGCATGCATTATTACATTAAAGATTAAAGGATGTTCGATCTCATTTTCAGGTTTAAAGCTTCTGCTTAAATATGCTAATAAAATAGAACTTTAGTCTACTATCCAACTCAAACTACGACAGAAAACGCTCGGTAATTTATTATCAAAAATAATTGAGGTCAGTCCCTTTTTATTTAGAAGAACCTTAATTCCAGAACACCATTAAAAATACTAAACAGTTTGAATTACACTTTTTTGTGTAATTGTGTCTCATTAAATAATTAAATATAAATTACCTGCAAGCACAAAATATTACCTAATTTAAATATTAATTATTGAATTATTTTGTAATTAAGCACTTAGTAAGTAGGCATCATCAGTAGTAAACTATTGATATTGATTCCACACAATTGATTCTACTAACGAAGGTGTAGGTCTCTAAAAAGTTACACCATGAAATTAATAAATATCGATAACTATACGCTTGACGAGAAAACCTACCACAATCGTCTACTTCATCTTCATTTGTTTGGCATGAAAATATTCGGTTTTATGATATTTTTTAATCAACCCCATCGATGGTTGAATTACTTTCGCGGTATTTGTTTTTGTGTTATATTTATTACTTTCAACATAACTCAGGTATGTACAAATTTCCCTATAAATTTAAATAGGAATGAAATATTTTCAAAAAATTTAATTATAAAATTCAATGAAACGCAGTTTATTGATTTAATATCGATGTGGGGTAATGTGGAAGAAATGACAAATAATGCTGCGACGACACTTTTATTTTCAACAACGACCTTTCGAATGTATATTTTCTATATGAACAGAACAAGTAAGTATAATTGCTTCATATTCTTATAGTGGACTGTGTGCATCCTGGGGGAGGTCTAATAAATGGACCTGGTTCATTCCGGAAGTGAACATAATCCACAAGCTCTTTTGCATCAGACTGCCTTCTGCTGCTACCGCCCTTCTCCATATTGTCTTCGGATGTTCCGTCTTTCTTTTTCCTTGAGTTTCAGTCTAGTGCCTATTTTGTTATTGCTCTATCAAGTTTTCTGAATGTGTGTTCAATCCATTTCCATCGGCGTCTTCAGATTTGTTTGATGATTGTCTCTTATTCTGTTAATAACCACAGATCTTCATTTGATATTCTGTTCGGTCAGAATATCCCACACACTATTCGTAGGCATTTAAGAAAATTTCATGGCTTTATCTTAAATGGGGAAAAGAATAAACATTTTGCATTCCTGCCTATGGAATCTGAGTTGAAAATATATTACTTCTCTAATGTACGTCCATAATTGGAAAAGACAGTAAAAAACATACACGTTCGGATATAAATTGACCCAGCAGTTCGGATTATAATCGTTTGGTTTTTTTCCCCTGTTTTTCTATAAAAGTAATTAGAATGCAGTTAACAGTCCTCATTTATTATTTAAAAAACAGAAATGCATTAATTATGAACATTTTCTGCTTCTAAAAAAAAAAAGAATGGTCAATTGCAGTAAAACAGGTAGACCATGATACGTCAAATATGTGGAATTGTGGTAAACCGGCCGAAATTCATATATTAGAAAAGCATGTAAAATATTCCAATCATCTGACAATATACTTTTGGACAATGTGCCTAATAACCGGTAACTTGATGTGCATCAACTCAATCATTCAATGGATTTTATATCATCATGCAAGCAATCCATCAAATACTATTGAGACACAAACCGAACCACCACTAATCTTAAGAGCATGGCTACCGATGGCTGTCGATAAATCGAAATATTTTTATTTAATTTATATTGTTCAATTTACTGTAATGTGGATTGGTATGATTATTGTTCCATGTTGGCATTCGTTTATGGTGGCTCTAATGATGTATCCGATTATTATAATAGAACAGATCAGTTATAAATTGGAACATACTCAGGTAATTCGATGACAGTTGTTCGGACTCAATTTTTGAGAGAGATGTGTGAAAGTTAGACATTTTCAGGAATATATCAATGAATTTTTGGACAATTACTATAACAAATTGAAAAGACCCGAAACTTATACCATTCGAAAATCAATTTACAAACAATTGGTTAGCGATTCAATAAGATGTAATATTCTTACAGATTGTGTACGGAAACATTTACGAGCTAATAGGTATTTTTGTAGCCAGATAATAAACGACTATTTAATTTTTAATAAGAAAAAAAAAATCTTTAAGATTCGTTACTGATTTACAAAATCTAATCGGTGGCTCACTCTTTATGGATTTTGTTGTTTATTCGATTTTAATTTGTGCTCTGCTATTTCAAGCATCAAAGGTAAAAGTGTTCTTATATAGAGTCGCCCTGATTAATTAATATTATTTGTCATATAATACAGGTAACCCTCCTACAACACGGTTTCAATGTAACACAATAAGAAAATGACAGAAATTCTCGTATAACACGGTAGTTCTACATTAGTTTCATCCACATCATTATCTTATGGCGCTACAGCTCTTACAATGCCTCTCCACTGCAACTCTGTTTTGGGCAACCATTCTCCAACGTCTCACTCCTATGGTTCGGACGTCATTTGGACAATGTTGTCAATCGATCAACCTTCTCGCGGTCTACTTCGGTTTCTTTTGCATTTCAGTACGGTGAACATCTTGTGGGCTCGTTCCTCGTTCCTTAGCATCGTACAATATCCTCTTTGCCAATTAGAGTTTCTATTTCGCTGTTTGTCCTTCTAATATAAGAAGGAAGAAGGAATTATGTTGAAATTTATCTACCGTGTTATAGGAAGGATACCTGTACTATAAACGAAATGGAAAAGTTGGAAAATTATCTTAAAACACTTCAAGTGGAATGCAATTAATGAGGACATCTCTAAGATCTAATTTTGTTTTGTTTTTTTTTTCGAACACATTTAATTGACTGATTGTAGGATCCAATTGGCATTGATCTTGCTATTCACATTTGCTACATTTTATCAATGATCGCAATATTGGCAATGTATTACTGGCATGCTAATTTGATTACTTTATATGTAAGTAAAACTCGTACTAGTTGAATTTGAAAGAAAATAACAAACAAAAACTGTTTTTAGAGTGAAAATTTAACATCATCAGCATATAGCAGTAATTGGTATGAGGGCTCATTGCGATATCGAAAAATGCTTAGTATTTTTATGGCCGGAGCAATTCAGCCAATTATAATAAAAGCAGGATTTATTGTGCTGACCTTAAACACTTTTATAAATGTATTAAGATATTTCTTTTACCATTGACTATATAATTTGATATATTCCAAAAAAAACATTTTAGATATTAAGAGCATCTTACAGTTATTTCACATTGCTTACACAAATGGACAGTCAATCTTTGTAAAATATGTAGAAGAAATGTAGATGCCCGGAAGAATAAAAATCAATTTTCCCTTCGTTTATTTAAATATAAATGTTAAATGGTGCAGATGATAGTTCTGGAATAAATGGTGACGAGTGTCCAGGCATAATTTCAAATTTACTTATTTAGCCGTTGTTTAAATATTCCACTATTTCTATTTATTTTTAGAATCTAAATATTATGGGTACCGCAAGGTTTGATACTATCACCATTCTTTTTTTTTTTAATTAAGGATCGTCTGTTTGTTATTATAATAATTAATCGCTTTGTTTATAGTAAGACACTATCAAATTCCAATTTTTTTTTTTAAATAAATAAGACCAACAATAAGCGCTTTAATACCAAAGATTGGGCCCCGAATGTCTCCTTCTTACTGATCACACGTTGCATCTCTAAGCATTCTGTCTTATTACGATTACTTTGCTAATAAGATGCAGTTCCTTGCTACATTGGATCACTTACCCAACACTATTGCTATGCGATGATTGGAGAGACTTGGTTTTCACTATCGATCAATTCACTAAAATTCTAATTTTAATGGTAAGATATTTGTACAAACCAAAGTGGAACACATTTTTTTTTCTATTGTGAATATCAGGGGAATGTTGTGAAAAGAGGGTCAGGTTTCATTGTTTGCCAGAGAAACTCAGCATTTTTCCTCTAGAAACTCAGATTTTTTGTGGGACTACTAAACTAGCTAATATTTTTTTCGGTAATTTGGCACATTAATTAAATAGAAGCTTAGAAAAAAAATTCAAAAATCCCTCCCCCCTTAAATCGGCGGCCATTTTTTCTTAAATAAAACAATTTTTCCTTGATTTTTTGATTTTGTTCTTGTTCGTCTCTCAGAATTTACTAAATTACCTTAAATTTGATGATGGTTTTTGTAATCAGGGTCGTCCAAAATCTTGATCCAATTACTTGGTTTTTTGTTGGAAATGTTTTGTCGTTGTTATGCCATAAAATCGAGACGGACGCTTAAAAGACAAAATTGTTATACAAAAATTTACCGTTAATTTGATTAATGTATAAGTTGGGAACCAGGGTCGTCCAAAATGTTAACTCAATAAATTTGTATTTTTTATCTTCCTTATTTAAAAGCAATATTTTTATTAGAAGACTACAAATAGTAACTTCTACAATATTTATTCATTAAATATAATTTACATTTTCGATATTATATGCATTAATTATACAGCTTATAAAATATAAAAATATATACAACACTAATATTGTTAAATAAATTCAATGTTTTTCGTTCAACAATATGTTGAAATTTTGTTTTTTTCAAAAGCATTTATAATGAACGTGTACTAAGAATTTTTCTGTTCATTTAAATTTATGACATTACATAATATGAGAATTAGTTAATTTAGCACGTACTGGGTATAATTTAATTATATAATTTGTAAGCTTAAAAATCCCCGGACTATCATAAAAATTGGTAAGAAGAAATAAAATCGTTTTAATATACAAAGACCCATCGATGTGCCGTGATATTTGTCAATTGCTGCTTGTCTGAGGACCGATTTTCGGAAGCTAAATGCTTAATGAATCACTTTTTATATTTCAAAATTCGTCAAGATATTTTTTGCAGTGTAAACTATTTTTTCTATATAATCGAAATATAACCGAATAAAAAACATACAATTTCCGAATATTTATCTCCGACGAAATAGCAATTGGCAATTTTCTGTTCAAAAACTCATCTTTTTCCTTACCAAAGAATTTAAAAAAAATAAAAATTATCGCAATAATTATACAAAAATTAAATTAATTTGTTATTACACTATATCCAGAACTAATATCGATTTTATTCACTTGTCTGCCATCATCCGGTCTTACAATTGTTTCAATTCTGTACGATGATTCTGGTATGGTGTCACTGAATAATTCGTCACTCGATATCCGATCGATACGTTCGCTTGCGACATTTTCATTGCTCGACATTTTTTCCAATATTCCACTATCTGTTATCGAGACATTTTCGATATCTTGTGCGCTTGCATTTGCTTCGGCCACATTAACAAAGGCACTGGAAAGTTCACCGCTCAGTTTGCTCACCATTTGCGTTGCAATGTCATACATGAAGATTTCTTTTTCATTTTTGTCGTTTCTAAAAAAATAGAAACTATCAATTTATGGTTACAGTTGGGAGTTCGGTGCATTTTTTGAGTCAAAATACTCAAACAGTACTTGCACTAAATCAAAAACTAATAAAAATACTTAAGTCTTTTAATGTTGAGTATACGTTACTTTTTGAAGTATACATTCAAAAATAAAATACTTGAAATACACTCAAAAATTATTTAAGTACTAAAAAAATATCAATTATGTACTCGTAGGTATGAGTTCTTTTTTGAAATAATTATACCTCTAAATAGGTAAGATAATTTAAATCTACTCTATAAGTTGTATTAGTTTTGAGTTTTTCTTGGATTCTTTTATTTCTCTCAACTATTAATTAATCGAAAAAAAGTTTTAAGTCTAAAAAAAATACTTGAATAAAAAATATTTTAAATAAAATATGTAATGAGTACAAATATTGAGTATTTATTCAAAATGTTTACTCATGTTTATTCCTTTTTTTTTGTTAAATACTCATGTAACAGTACGTTGGCGTATACTTACTTCATAACCAAAAGAACAACACTCTGCGAATCAACATCGGTCTTCGATTCCTTGTCCAGCCATCTCTTGAAATTCTCCTTGGTCGGTTTCTTTAACAATTGCTTCAGTGAATCACCTGCAATAAACTTAATTTGTTTGGTATCAATAACATCGCGTTCAAAACGTCCCTCATCGGATTCCTCAACACTTTGTACACTATCAACAGGTGCCAGTACAACGACACTAGATATTTTTCGACCTCTTAGTTCTGGAACATCTGGAATTGGGAATTGAGCTCCATTTACTTTAAGCGGTAAATAACGATTAAATTGACGATCGCCTATATCAATCGATGGCAAAACGGTTGATCCAGGCTTAATATATTTGTCTGTAACACTTTTTTGATTGCTCGAATCGAAACGAACAACTTTTAATTCGACATTTTGTCTTTTCGGTATAGTTTTTTGTTCTTTATATATTTTATCTTCAATTCCTTTATTGTAGGTAATGCCGACGGTCTCACCATTTGGCTTGACAACGCTCAGCACTTTATTTGAGCTGGAAATTTGTGTGGCACCACCGGCTCCATAGAAATTGGCCAAGTGTTCTGGTGGCAATGATTCCAATGGAACATCTCCGATTTTATCATAATCTAAAACGCTAATGTCAGCATTGTCCAAAATACCCGATGACAGCAGTTGTTCGCGCAGATCATCTGGAACCTCATCAGGTAATTCGATTGGTGGTCTTTTTGTAATTTTTTTCGTTGTTGTTTCGGCGGTCGAGGTCGTTTGTTTTGTTGTTGCTGTTGTTGTTTTCTGTGTTGTTTCGGTGATCGATGGTTTTTGTGTCACCGACACAGAATGCTGAACGGAGAATTTGTTCCGACCCGAAATATCCAAAAATTGTTGATTGTGCGTATTGTTTCGTTGTGATATTTGTTTTTTACCATACAAATATTGTTGATTCTCCAGAGTTGGGAACACTTCATCGGCTAATGTTGAAACACTCTGACCTGGAATAATTTTCTGTTTTATTGGCACAGCATTGGGAATTGGTTTCGGTTTGGGTGTGTAGAATTTATTGTTTTCGTCATGTTGGTAATTTTCGTTTACAATTTGTTGGTAGGACGGGGAAGATTTTGGCTGTTGATTTGTGGGCAGGACAATTTGTGGTGATGACGATGGGAATTGTTCATTTTTGTAGAAGTTCTGTTGAATTTCTTGTTTTTGTTGTTCTTGGTGTTCATTGTACCGTTGAATATGGCTATTCTGTAGAGTTTGTTGCTGCTGATACGGTTCTGGAGATTGTTCAGGAGATTGTTCAGTAGATTTAATAAATGTACTGTGCTGAGTTAGTGGACGTGCAAATGGTTGATTAATTTGACTAAGCGGAACAGTTTGTGTGATGTGTTGTTCGTATTTTGGCACAGAGGCAATAAGTTCAGCACCTGGCACCAAATGGTTAAATTCATTCAGTGGATCAACGTGCTGTTGTTGATTTGAACCAAGATTTGGTGCATTTTGTTGAATAAGTCCACCATTCTGTGGAATACGTTGTTGTTGTTCCTGCTGCTGTCTCTGTTGTTGCTCGTGCTGCTGTCTCTGTTGTTGCTCCTGCTGTTGTCTCTGTTGTTGCTCCTGCTGCTGTTGTTGTTGTCGTTGATATTGTTGTTGATATTGTTCTTGTTGGTTAAACTTTTGCGATTGATGATGATTATTGGTTTGTGATGGATTTGGTTGTGGCGCAAATTGAACAGGTGGCTGAACACTGGGCAACGATAGCTGTGTATTGGGAAAAACGAAATGTTGTTGATTTGCTGGATTTTGTGTGGGTTTTGGTTTAAATTCTTGAATGGTATTTGGTGCAGGTTTATTGAATTGCTGAAAATTGTTAAACGATTGTTGGAATTGAGGTTGCGGTGCTTGTTCGGGCGGTCCAAATGGTGGTGGCCGATTAAATGAAGACTGATGTTGTTCCTGTTGGAAATTGTGAATTGGTATGGGAATTGGTTTTTGTTGGTTTTGTGGTGTAGGTCGTAGTTTGGTTGGTTGCTGTTGTGGATGGAATGAAGGTCGGAAAAATGGTCCCGGCGGTCTATTTTGATCGTCGATCGGGGAGAAGGGAGGTACATTTTTATTGTTGTTCCGTGAATCGAAAAATTGATTGGGAAAGAAACGATTTGGTGATTGATTGTGTTGTGATTGGAATGGAGAACGATCGGGCGTACTGCGGAACGGTTGGGATGGGGTATGTTGCAATGGAAGTTGAAGAGTACTACTAATTGGCGGCTGAGATTGGATTTGTTGTTGTTGTATGTGGAAATTATTATTCTGATTATCATAGTGATGAACTACTCGAGATTGTTGTTCGATTGCGTTTGGTTGATATTGTTTGCTTTGTTGATAGGAAGAAGCCAGAGAATTGAAACGTGACGGTAACGATTGAACTTGTTGTGATCTGGCACTTACTACAACTGGCTGCAATGCACTCTCTTCTATATATTCTTGATAGCTGTGGTCTGCCTGATTTTTATCTTCCGTATTGAATGTAACACGAATACCACTGTTGCTGTGGTATTTTTCCGAATCGGGATGAATAACTGTTCTAAGAGTTGTTGATTTTAATGGTGGCGATTGTGTGACTACATATGATTGTTCCGAAATTTCTTCATCCGATTCAGTTGGATTTTCTTGATGGAATGCAGTTGGAGACAGAGCCGGCACCGGATCATCAATTACTAATCCTTTTTGATTGTCTTTTTTGTACTTAACATAAAATACTTGTACTTGTTCTTTAGCCTTTTTAACGGATGTTTGGGGTACAGGCAGTGCTGGCAGTGTTTCATTACTTTCTTTAATTATTATCTCGATAATTGGTTCAGGTGCTTCAATGTACTGTGTACGTCCATTATATGGAACATCACCAATTAGATTATTTTCGTGTGGTTCAAAATCACGATTATTATTTAAACCGGGATATAAGGGATCCTTTCTCGAATATTGTGCAAGTGGTTCCATTTGTACGGCATATGATGGCACATTATTATAATTATTGCTAGATGTGTATTTTGATGAAAAATATGCTCTAGGTTCATGATGATTTCCCGTTGATATTCTTCGACTTGATGCTGGTATACTAAATTGATATAAATTACTACTATAGTGTGAATTATAATAATTTCCAAATTGATCTATAGTTCTTTTATCTCGTGACTCTTTAGAACTATATTTCGTTGATTTACTCAATTTTGTTGATGTTGAATTCGTTGAATTTGTTGTTATTGCAGAAATTGTTGTACAAATAGCCAGTGAGGCTATTATCTGAAAAGAAAAAAAAAGGAAATTTGAGTTTAACTGTTTTTTTTTGTTGGAAGCGGGGGAGACGAAATTCTTCTAGATCGAAAATCAACCTTGAGACTTTCTTCTTTTTTGTTCTGTTGTTGAATTTATTCATTAACGATAGAAATGTTCACAATAACTTAATTGTACACATCCATAAATAGAAAAAATAATTAAATAACACCAGAAAACGGAAATAAACAAGTTTACCATTAATATTAATTGATAGGTCACGTTTTGTGCAAAATGTACATCAGCCACACAGGTTTTCAATTTCTAAACCATATGGTTTACGGAAAAAAAGATAAAAGCACACTCTTCATTCAACGAGAAGATGCATCGTTCAACAAAAGTGAAATTCCTTTCCTCACCGAATAAACAGCAAGAAAGAAAAACCAACAAACAACAACAACAACAAATGTTTTAGTCGTGTATTATTAGCCATGGAGCAACGTAATTATGAATACGAATTACCATTTATATAAAAATGTATCTCCTCCTCGGATACTATAAGAGAATTTTAAATAACTTTCTGACCTTTTATTTTAAAAAGTATCGCGCCGCATTTATACATCAAAACATACCTGTACGTTTTTAGTATGTATATCATTTCCATGGAGGAACACAGAAAAAAAAACGTTTCATTATTGTTGAATTGAAAAGAACGTAATTATTTTCGGACACGTCCAATATATCATGTTTTTAATGAGCTTTCAAAAAAAAAAAAAAAGAGTAAAATCTCTTGAAGTGTCCAGAACAAATATTTTTATAGTTCCTTATACAAATAAATGCTATGATGTGAGCTGACCATTGGTTTTTTTTTTTTATGTATACTCAACATCAGCATTCAGAAACTTGTTTTATCACAATTCAATTATCCAAATATGTATCCAAATTGAAGAGACATTTTTTATTGTCACATGATTCATCAGAAACTATTAACCAGCCATGCAATCACTCTGATGAACATTTTTTGTTGTTGTTGTTATATAAATCTATTGATTGAAAACAGTGGCGTTAACAGTTTAGTGAACAATAAGAGGAGCAATCATCACATTTAAAATGTTGATCCAATTAAAATGTTGAATTACCATAAAATGTTCTAGATGATCTAGAATTTTATTAATTTAATACCACTACATGGTTTTTCTCAACAGATCCAATAGATTTTAACGAGCAGAAAGTGGGCTAAGTACAATAAATCACATGCGGAGTAACTCTAGCTTAGTTCCTCCTTCAAGTTGATGTGTAAGCTACAAAAGCAGATTATTTTAAGTATTTTTATGCCTTATTCACACTTTCCCAGCCTCACTGACTGGGATCTTTCCCAATTTGGACTTTTCACTTTTTTTTTTATTTGCTGCTTTTCTATTCGGTATGCCACGCGGTTCTGAATAGTCTTCAATGGATGAGCACATAAAACACGTATTTTCAGTGCAATCTTATCCCTAAATTTTCAAAATAGTATAATTTCTTTCTCATATTACTTTATATGTGGGATTCTCATTTTTTTTTTTTTTTTAGATTTCGAAGACTTAAGGAGCATTTCAAACACTAAATGTTTTTTTTTTGGTTTTTGAACTTGACTCGGCACATCAGAATCAACATCTGTTCATGTTAAGTAATGGCTTGGGTGAGGGAATAAATTTTACAGTTAACATTGCCTAAAAATTCTTGAACTCCGACACAATCTGAATATAATTTGTTTTCCGGCATAGTAATTCGCATTCTTGGTGATTTCTCATACTAATTTATTTATTGAAAATAATTTGGGCAACATAATGGAAGCCCCGCTTACTCGATTCAATTCAATATTTAGAAATTTATATTTTTAGTATATTTTTTAGTACGCGAGCAGTATTTTTCTGCTTTATAGCTCAATTAAAATTTTATTTGCCCTTTTTTATTTTAGGGCATCTAAATCGATACAAAATATTTTAAAAATAATTAATAATTCAAAGAAAACCTATTAAATGTTTCTATAAAATTTTATGATCAATATTTTGGAAGTAAACTATCAAAATTGATAATACAAAAATCTCAAGGATTTCCAGGTTGGGACGACACTGAAATTAATATAGTTCGTAAAATTAAATAATAAAAAAAATGAATTCAAGGGCCTATAATAAGCCCACCTACTAGAATTTAATATCATCATAACCTACTATGATCATTAATATGTCAAATAAATTTTGATTCTATTCCATATAAAAGTAAAAATTCCATTTCTATTCATATTTTTTTTTTATTTATGAAGAAAATCTTAAGTATTTCTCACACCTACAGATTCGATTTAATGGAACACATAAAATCTTATTATTTATATAGCAAAAATATGTTTCATCAATTTTAATTAATCACGGCGATAATTAATGTCAAACATTTTGGAAAATATTAAATATTCAACATTTTTATATGTACGTACATACATACCTTACCTACTCTTATATGGTTAAAAATTCAAGATTCAAAGATTCAAGATTTTTTTCTCAACTACATACTTACATTTTGTCGAAAATAATTGATTTCATCGACAATAATTATGTATTCAACTTTCATCTTCAATGGATATGATAAAAGAATTACCGTCTTCGAAGGCGGTATTTTTTTATTCATGATTTGTGTGTCATCTCTCTCGCTTAAGAATGTTATAACTTCTGATTTCACTTTGGAATACCACAGTAAAATTAGTCATTGTTCGTTATAAATTTATATTACGTGTGCGCGCGGAGACAGTGTCATTTTACATTAAGTAGTTTATGTAATTATGTATTGTTGTTGTGGTATTTTATAGTTGTTAGGAAATTTAATCCAAAATTATTTTGTACAATTATTGAATCCTAAAAGCCATTAACTTTGTAAGGTTTTTTCAGAAAATAAGTAGCTGCACACATACAATCATATATATATATATCGATGGTTTATATACTATACCCAATAACTCATTTTATCCACATTTCAGGAGATAGTAAAAACTGAAACAACTTTAGTATAGCGTATTGTGTTAGCAAACTTAAAACAAACTTTTTGTGATGATTTTACCATTTTACCAGGTGCAGGGTTGCATAAACATTATAATTTTGGAATAAAAAAAAAACGGTAAAAATGAGTTAGCGGGTATTGTATATTACAGATGGTGAATATTAACAGATTGGCCACGGCGTAGCAACTTTTTCGTCCGAAAAAAGCGGCGATTTAAACGAAA
>JANSTT010011845.1:0-23924 GCA_026745375.1 Platyura marginata | reverse complement strand
GTGTTTAATTTCAATTATTTGTGGGTATTACCACTACTGACCGTGTCAGTCGTTGGAACAGAACTGATTCCTCTGCTTCTAACTCGTCCAATCTCTCGTCTTCTTTCGGGTGGCGGAAACACGTATCGACCATCGAAATAACACAACATGGATTGATCGAAGAAAATAAAACTGGATCGGATATATATATTTCGAAAACCCAGGGATGACATTGAATGACAATGAAGGAGGAAAAGAATGGACGGAAGTGAAAGCTTCGGCAAAGAACAAAACGTGATGGCGACTTTTTGTGGATCACATATGCTCGCTCGTGGAACGAGAAACAGCCTGATGATGATGATCTTATAGAAATATTTTATTTTAATAAAATACGAAAATATTTTTGTTTACTTCGTTTGTAAACTTTTACCATTAATATATCCAATAATTTACTTAACCCACTTGCTGCTTTAGGTACTTAGGGCGGCAATTAGATTTTATTTATTGATAGTTACACTATACTCCTCCAAATAAAATCATCTTCCGCTCAACCGGATAGAAATAATTAGGTTCATAAAGTTATAGTTAGTTAATTAATTATTCAAATAAAAATAGAACTGTAACATTTTACAACTATAAAGTTCAACAATAGTTAATTATCTACTTAAGTCTATGTCCGGAAAACCTCAACATAACAGCCATAATATTGAGTGACTAAAGAGTCCTCAACACAACTTCAATATGATAAAAAATAATTCCCTTTTAGACCAAATATTATTAAAATTTATTTTTATTTGAAAAAGTTGAATTTGAAACCTGCTAAATTTACGGGAATAGTTTTTTTTTATTTTTTTTTTTGTTGGACAAAAGTTTGTTTTAAGCAGATTAAGTGGTTTATCCAATTCAACTTTTTATTTGAATCATAATCCATTTTCATTGGTCTACTATCCGGTTCCGTATATATACATAGGCAGGGTGTATCAGTAGTGTACCACCCCTACAGTACAGTAAATTTGAATATTATCTCCAAAAAAAACATTGAAATAATTAAAACTGGTAAAATGCATGCAAAAGTTCGGTTTGATTTTGGCTTGTTTTCATTGTATAATGTAAAATATAGTTTTCCCTCTATATTGGACCAAGAGAAAAATGGAAAAAATCTCTTCAATAATTTTGATTTTCTTGTTTCATTTTTTAGTATTTTATTTTTGAATTTAGAACCGTCCAAGTATAAGTAAAATAATTTCCTTGTAAATATTTAGATTTTTTTTGTTTTGTTTTATTCCTGAATATTTGTTCTCACAATGTGTCACAAAATTCTTTCAACAAATATGTGATAATTTTTATATGGGAGGTACTTTAATAGTTAACGGTACATTCTGTATTTTAATTCTATTAAATGTCCCGCATAAAATAAAAGCTTTTCTTCTTTTTTTTATATTTAAGTTATCAAATTTCTTCACCACCCTAAAAAAGTGATTCTGATAAAATCAAACAACATAAGTAATATGCAATTACATTATGTATGATAATACATTGCCCGCACACTAATGTTTATGTCTCACTTCCAGTTCACCAATTTCAATTATCTATGTATGTTTTACACATGAATTTCTAAAATATTTACTAAATGTTGAAATTTATGAAATACACTGTAATATGGAGTAATTTAAATATAAGTAAATGCTCAATGTGCTAATATATAGTAGAACAAATTTTCGTTAGATGTGTATGAATATAAACTAAAACTTTAAGCACAATAAAAAATGTTATTGGCGCGCAAACATTAAATTCAAATTGTGTGTTTTCATCAAAATATCCTGAGCTAAAATATTTGAGTTGTTTGTATAACTGAACTGTGTGTGGGGTGGGTGTATTATACATATATGTACGTACATACATACATATATATCAAAGCAAAGAGAGTAGAAATATTAATTATTCATTCATTGAAAGACGTTGGCATTGCTTAAAGATCACACACTACACTACACTACTATTATTTGTAAACTATATATGTATATGTATAGGTAAATAAACATAGATAAATATACAATATACATATATGTATACATATACATATACTATAAATAGGAAATGTTGTTTCACATCCAATTGTATGCAAATTTATTTTTTGTGGTTTATTTGGGTTACCGCAAAAATCAATTTAAAACCAATATTTACCATTTATAAATTTAACATTTTGTATCCATGGAACATCGTCAATTATGGGTAAGTGTCACAACATGATATACCACCAACATACACCATTTTCACCCTCTATATCTATTTACATATATAATATACTGGCATCAGAATCACCTCACCTATCATCATCAACACTATACCACCTCCAACTCCACCATCACCATCACCATCAGCACCATCACCACCACCATCACCACCACCACCATAACCACCATCATCATCGCCACTGAATGATAATCACAATTTTCAAAAACCTATTAATATTTTAAACTGCGTTAACATTCGGTTTCAACGGTTTCAACGGTTTCAACGAAAATATATACATATTTCATTATACGGCTCACTGTACTAGACTGGTACTTTAGAGCCTAGCAATAGACAAACATTATAATTTATCAGAATGAAATATCGCGTTTATAGGTCGCCGACAGCAGAGATTTTAACTTTCACCACCATGCAATTAAAGATAGGGATTCCCCTTGAAAATTTATTTTAAGCCCATTCTAAAACCTTAGCAGAGAGTGTGTCACACACAATGGAGTGTGTAGAGGCCTTTTTCCTAATCCAGTGTTTTAAAGAGATTGGAACTTTTGTTCGAAGCAATTAAAATAGTTCAGCCGCATCAGAAATATGTATATATATTTATATATAATTATATATATATATATATATAGAGAGAGAGGGAGAAAGAGAAAAAACATACCGAACCATACACCATGTTATAAGCAGTAGTAGGCTACCAGAGTATAATTTCTGCAATGGGTGGAGAGGCGTTCATTACAATAGAATTTATGTTTTAAAAGGGAATAATGGGCCACCACGAACTGTGGTTTCTATTGAATATGGTATATTTAAATGAATGGGGAGGGGGTTTCTGTTTTTATGTATTATATGGTGCAAACTTTTCAGTTTTTTTTTCTTCTACTGTTTTTTTTTTTTCTGTATTATGAAAATGAAAGAAGAAAAAATAGCTATCGGTGCTAATACAACTTAGGTCGTTTAAACTGGCAAAACGACCACATGCTGGGATTAAATCTCTTTTGCCTGAAGGAGGCGCCATTTATATTTGGGAAAAAATATGGTTTGGTTTTGTTTTGCATACCAACGTGTAACGTAATAATGGAAAGTTACCTATTGTGATTAATCAAAATATAATTGGTTATTCCAATTTTTAAGTAAGCTAAAAGAGATAACTTTTTAAGACCATTTTCTGTCCATGAATTCATACTTAGTTATTAACAACAAATAAATTACAGTAAGTATGTAGACAGGGACAGCTAAAGATAACATAAATATTTTGATCATCATTTTCAGATAATTTATTAATCATAATGCACTAAAAGACGCGTCAATTCTGTAGTATTTTTTATATGCAATTTGTTCTATACAAAATTAAATGCTAAGCCTACCTTTAATTTATCCATACTAAATTTTTGATATATTGCTAGCAACAACATTTACAAGAAAAGATTGATAACTAGAAAAAAAATCTCTTTCCTTTATAAGACCGTATTTTGAACCCCCTTTTCTAAAATAATTGTAAATAATTAACAATTATTTTTATAGCGATGTTTATTGTTTTAAATAAAAAATAAATAAAAAAATTAAATATCTTCAAAAAAAATATCTTCCAAAGTTATTGAATATGTTACGTTAGACAAAACAATATAGAAAAGACCTTTGCCATCCCTTCCAGCCCCCTTTATCATATCTGATTTTTTTTTTAAATAAATGAAGCTATTTTATATATCCCTTGCAATTCATAACTTCATATTTGATAATTATTTATACGGGCAATTATCATATAAAAAATTTTACATGAATTTACATGGAATAATCGTATGCATACAATTCTTCGGTCTTTATGCAATTGAGAGAAACCACAACAATAAAAACACCTTTAACATTCATTATAATTGACGGTGAGCCGCATATCCCTCTCCCTAATATATTACAATAATGTAACTAACTGTATATAATACGAAAACCTCAATGGCAAAAATCTCATAATTTTAACTATTTGTATTTAATTATATTATTATGTGGCTCATCTGTTACCAGTGGAATTGTGCTGGTGGTCTTATATAAGATAACGGAAAATCTGAATGGTTGTTGAGATATTTGAAAGTTTTCCTAAATGCGCTTAATGTTTTTTTGCTTCTAGTGAGACATAAAAAAATAAATAGAATAAATGCATTGATGGTAGCTTTTATTTGAAAAAAAGTCATTAATTCTTCAATGGAAGTTAATTAATTTTTTTTTCTATACACACACAAGTCACTAAATCACCGCAATATTATTTCGCAAAAATAAATAAATTGATAAGTGAGTAAGTACCTACCTATAAATTTGCAAAAATAATTTTTACATTCAAAATAAAGTCATTTCTTCATATTTCTTATTATATACAATACCAGCCATACCACACACCAACCAAGATAAAAATTCTTCTGATTAGTTTATTCAGGAATATTGTTTTTTAAAACTTCGTATACGCATTATACTCCAAATTCAATTATGGGTTTCAGTGCCTTAACATTTTTTCCATTCAAGCTAAGCTCGAAAGTAATCTGTGAGGAAAACACAGCACATTATGCAAAGTGAATTCATAAATCACTTTAGCGAAATTTGTTTAATGTTTGCCGGGTGTCAATTTGCGCATAATATGATGAAACCGACTTTTTCCGCATTAAAAGTTTTTCTTCTATTTTTTTTTTCTTCATTTTTTTTTTCTTTTCTTTTCTTTCTTTGCAATTTTTCTTATTTGATAATGGCACTATGTGGGCACTATGTGTACGTTCAACTAAGTATTTTATGATTGCGTTCTTCGTGTGCAATTCTACTACATTTCTAGGTTCAATCCTAAATATCAGCACATTGCATACCTACATACATTCATATGTACATACATATGTGTGTGATCTGAATAAAAATACTGTATGTGCGCATAGTTTTATACAAAATAACGATACGCAGAGCCTAGGAGATTCTATCACATGCAATCCAACCAACATGTATGTAATATGCGAATATGGTATCTCATCTCATATACCTACAATATTCGCTGTATAAAGCTCTACCATTTTCTGCTTCAGATTATTCTCCAAGCAATAGGATAGATCAGCGTCATGCGCCTACCAACCAGAGCTTTCAAAAATTTAGACTCAGCAATATGACGAGATGGGTACGAAAAACAGTTCGCATTTTAACTCGTTATCAAACACTTGAGTAAGACAACCGGTTATGAATATAGAGAGTTTTTTTTTGATGGAATTCTTGTGTATATATTCCGTGGATGTCGTTAAATGTTAAACGGAAAAGTAATTAGCTTTTGGTGGAGCTTTTTGATGTTGAATAGCAATTTGTTGGGAAACATATAATTGAAAACATGGCATTTTAATAGAAAGTTGGGTTTGTGTTTTTTTTTTTTTTTGAGTGAAAATACTAATTATGGACCTTTTTACTTGCCATGTAATTTTATATGAAAATGGCATATGCTAAACAACATCTGAGTGACAGATTAGAGTGAATAACATGAGTGAGATAAATAAATCTGTTTGATGGATTATACTGATGTGATTGACGTGATTGTTCCTTTATGCAAAAAAGAAACCACTTAAGTGTATATTAGTGGATTATAAAATGTAAACAGGCTCTTAAGAGGATTAAAAAGGATAACATAAGGAGATCAATAACCATCAATTAACTGTGTTTTGTACATTTTGTGTGCGGTGCCATTGTTGTTTGGAACATAAATCGTCCTGACCTACTCCTACTATATATTTATGTGTCTACAGGATAAATGGTTCAAAAACATCGTAAATTTATTTTGCTTGAATTTTCTTTTTATATATTTTTTTTTTTTTAATTTTAAGCTTTCTCCTTTCTGACAATAAGAAATATATTGCTGGATATGTGTGAATAAGTGGAAATGCAAATTTTTTTTTTTCAATCGTATATGAAAAGACTTTTCCATGGCAATATTTTACGTTGGGTCTGTCGGATGTGCCACAGAAATAAAGTTCAGTAAATTTGAATGAACTTTTATTGAGCGTTAGCATATTCAAATAAAAATATTGTATCGTGGATATACATAAGATATTATTCATCCTTATAGTGTTTTATTATTCTGTGAATAAATTCCATCTTTTATGTTGGATTTAGTCAACAGATCAGTAGCTTTTTGGGGTTGTTTATGGGTGGTACTTTAATAATAGACACACACAAGAATAAAACATTTTTCAATTTCCCATATTATTATTTGTTTTCCTTTTTTCTTTTTTTTTTTTGGAAACTGATGACAATATATATAGAAAAAAGAGTACATATGTAGCAGTACGTATACTTATATGAATGTGGCCTTTTAAGCAATTTGGAAGAGGATATTGCTTGAAAAGAGAAGCTAGAAAATTGTTGACTTTATAGTTATTTAAATAAAATTGCTGAAAATGTTTTCACAAACGGTTACAATGCAGTAAAATGAAAATAATTGGCAATATTTTACGTTGGAGAATTACCTATTAAATAAGAAGAAGAATTTTTAATAAGTTTTTTATTTTAATCTTATATACAGTACTATATTAATATTATTGAAATGTTTTAGAATTATTAGAAATAGTAGGTACTTAACTTAATAGGAAGAATTTAAATCAAGATGCCTAGTCGATTTGGTAGTTTAGATGTTTATTAAATATCGCATTTATCAAAACAATAATTTTCATTCGATTTTTGAATGTTGGAATCAAACAACCGAAACTCTGAAATAATGTCTTGAACATCAATGCATAAATTATGGTAGATTTGGTCCAGTAAGTAATATGTCAGTAATTTTTTTTTCATGTAACGCGAACAGCATGTAACGCAAGTATCGTGTAACTCCTAAATCGTATAACTTAAGTAACGTGTAACTCAAAGATTATCTATGCAAGTAATTATCATTTACAAAAGTACTTAACTACTTTATTCCCTGATAAAAGGAGTATTTCAACATTTTCTAGATTTATCTTATTCCGGTTATTAAAATAACCATAAATTGGAAACTAACAAATTAAATTAATGTCTAAGTACTAAAACGTACAAAACCAAAAAAAAAAAAATCCTCTTAAAAAACCCTTTTACATTGTTCACAAGCTATAAGTAATAAAACATTTTAATTTTTAAAAATATATTTTGATGTATAATTAAAAGATGTACGCTTCGCTACCTTCGCACTTAATCTTCAACAACAATAAATATATTCCTAATGAGAAGGGTCACCTGAAAAAGGCTTTAAAATGCTCTTAATTAATGCTGAATTCGCCGACAGCAATCCATGCTTTTAATAATTGCAAAATTTGAATAGAGAGTGATTTTTAATTTATAGGGTGTTGTGTTTAATTGGTTGACAGATTTTTGGTTGATGGGTTTATGGTGACGGTTAATTTATTGTTGGAAACGCAACCAGTAATTTTTGGTACACTTTTGAAGATATTTGCATAATAATTATTTGATTGTCTTTTATAAAATCACCTCAATAAAGCTAACAACGCGTTTTCAGAGTTTTAACAGATTTTTTTGCATTCACCGATGTTGTTTTAATTTTTTTTTTTTAACATCGGTCTGGATTATTCGACATATGTCCACTTAATTGACAAACGCCTATAGCAACGCCTTACATTTTTTTTTTTTTACAAAAGTCTGGTAGCGTTGTTAGAGGTTGTACCTGTCAAATTGATGAATGCGGGAAAATGTCTTCAATGAAAATTGATTGTAGTATTGAAAATTCATAAAAATGCCATTGTTTGGTGTTGGAGTATCTCTATCTCTGGTATGTTTTTCTCTGGTATGTTGATTTAAATCTAAGGCCGAGTGATTGGATTGCACAGTCTAAATAATCTAAATAATCTCATTTTTAGAGATTAAATGGTTAAAATTAACGTTGAAATTGCGAGCATTTGTAAGGTTTCTGTAAAAAGAACACCTCAAGTGCTGTTTTGTTCTACAAAAAAATAGCTTGTCAATTGAGATAAATGTAGAGGAATGTCTAATGACCCCATCTATATAGGCCTAAAGAATTTCGCCGCTTTAGGGCTCTCGCCCTCTCCTCACACTAACTATCTCTATTTAAATATTATATTTAAAAATGATGTAAATCTATCGAAATACAGAATTGAACATTTATTTCGTTTAGAGTTGGATATATTGATAATTTTCTCGATAATTTGTTAGA
This sequence comes from Platyura marginata, assembly GCA_026745375.1. Taxonomy (NCBI): domain Eukaryota; kingdom Metazoa; phylum Arthropoda; class Insecta; order Diptera; family Keroplatidae; genus Platyura; species Platyura marginata. The sequence continues at coordinate 15,529 of JANSTT010011845.1, read as the reverse complement.
AAATAGAGAAAATTATTTAAGGCAAAAAAGATTAAAACTAAAATTTTACTTAAAATAAGAATCAACTGTTTTTAAAAGTAATTTCCTGTACAATTACGTTTTCCTCTATAAATGGTACTATTGTAACTCTCAGTAAAATTTATTTTTAAAAATTATTTCTCGTAAACTCACATCCAGTATATACTAAGTACCCTATAGAAAATGGTATTTAATGTAATAATAGTCCCATAAATTGTACCAATTTAAATTATTGATAAAATTTGATTTATGAATTCTAAATTAATATTGAAAAATGCTATAATATGGTTACAAAATTGAAATATCATACAATCTAGCACATATAGGTCAAAAGAAAATGTCATCTGTACCATCAGCGTTATGCCAAAGAAGACCATTTACCGACACGACAATCCAACATCTAACTATTCAATTTAAGCATAATGGTTTGCTATGGATATCCGCAAATGTCACAGCATTTCATAATTTTTTTATTTCTGACAATGCCAATATAGTATAATCTAATGCAGACTGGTCACTTTTAATGTTGACAAGTGATGATTAAAGATGATGAAAGATGAGTCACGATAAATTAAATAAATTGGCCAAAAAAATTTTATTATGAAATCATAATCGATAAATTGGTAAATGACATAGATTGGTTGAAAGGTGAAGAACCAATCAATAAATCGATAGTCAGAGCTTTACTAACTTCGCCTGATTCCAACTACTAGTTTAATGGATTGACGTTGCGCAAATTACATTAAAAGTTATTTTTTAAGTCAACTCGCTGCACACTAATTTGTAAAAGCTCGCATACCAGACATCATTCGTTATTAATAAATTGAAGCTAAACCGAACACACAATGGAAGGGACCTGATGTTGTAGCAAAAACTAATAAAAGTTTGCGCCACCTTTGGCTCGAGCGGTCTCTAGAAAAATTTTGTAAAATAAAGAAAGTTGCCAGTGTGTGTATTTTTTTTTAAATTTCAAATATTAAAATATTAAGGAGAAATTGATGATTGATTGATTTCTAGTTCTTTTGAACAAATTCTGAAAGAATTTTTGGCTTCAATAAAATTTATATCTGGTAAAAACATCCGCTCGGATAACCATCATTTTAAAACAACCTAACAATATGTACTTTACCCTATAAATTTATTTATAGTATTATTTTATGGTCACTATTTACTAAATAAATACTAGAAAATTTCCTATTATAAATCCTTTGTATAGCATGAATTTATTTTAAATTCAAATAATCCATCAAAAATACTATGGTTAATATAAACAGCCCTAAGTATACCTACAGTCTATTCTATACGCTATAAAATACAACTCTGCACTCATTTATAAACAATCTACATAATCCATCTATTATAAATGGAGCTTTACTTTCACAACAACAGCCAACTGATAAAATAAAATTAGTCTGAATTGTAAATTATTAATGTTATGTGAATAAGCTCTTGAAAATATTCCATTTCCAAAAAGTTATTGCTTATGTCGAAAATTTCGAAAAAGAAAAGACAGCAAAAGTGTGTGCTTTTATTACGTAATTAATTATAAAACTAATTCATTATTCAAGGATTGAACATTTTTCTCTGGGGCCCTATCCCACTCCGAATCCCCTATGTATAATATTTGTTATTCAAATTATATTTATATTTTATCAAGTCAACATAAAAAGCTTTAATTTAATGCCTTGAAATGGTAATATCAAAAAACTTTACGACTGTTTACCAACGTGAACAGAAATCTAAGCACAAAGTAAGACCAGATTTATATATGTATATATAAGTATGTATATATATATGGTAGAAAAGCTACAGTGAAAATAAATGTACATCTAACTGGCTTTGAACCACATTATTATTCCGACATTTCTAGTAAATCTTTAAATTCATCGGAAGTGAATGATGGATTATGTGTAAGTAGGTGTAAATGAACGTGTAAAAAGTTACGAAATCACATTTGTAAGTAAATATTTGACGTGTATAATTTTAATAAATTTATTTTATTTTAATTTTTATTTATTGAAAACAGAAAATTTCTCATCAGCTCTGAATGAGCTTCCAATATCAGGGCACAAATAACTTATAAATTGTAAGATGGTAAATTGCTATTGTCAATTTAAACGACGTGTAGTGTAAATTTACTATATAATCGATCTGGTTCTTCGTATATAAACCTGGCTATGTGAGACATAATGACAAAAATGTAATTTATTTATTACTGCTCGAAAACATCCCCAAAAGTATTTATAACGAAATACGAAAACGTTAAAATTGTGCCTACCAAAAAATAGGTCCCCAATTTGAGTTTGTGTCCCGAAAGAATTTAGTAGACATTTTTTTTTTTTTGTTAAATGTAAATTTCAGTGGAATTTAAGGACTTTACCCATTTCAAGTTACTGGTGCGAAAACGCACTAGTCACTTTGGAATTTTCTACAGATAAGGCTGATAATAATATACCCGGGCACCGAGACTAATATGTCAAATTGAACTATTGTCGACATGCAAGATTTTTGGTTTGGGTCTATTTGGTAATTTACCTTAATTGCAGTGGCATGGCAGAATAAAATGTAAACGTGTCAAATAGTAAAAAGCTCTAACAATAAAATTCTTTTCAATACTAATACTATTAGATCTATATTTTACGATAAAGATATGTTGGACGCGATACGTCTTTTTTTACCGCTGCCTGCTGAGCACGAACGTAACTTGTCTGTTTTCACACTTCTCGCCCGAACCGTACCTAATACATGCAGGTAAAAAAAATATGTTCCCACTAAATAATTCCCAAATGTAGCCTCTGGATAAAGTTATATCGATTTTGGTCCACGGAGAGAGGAGCCGCCTCAAATGGGTTAAATAAAAACATAATTTTATTGGAAGAAGATTGTAAGCAGGATCTAAGCTGAAAAAGATTCCCTTTGTCAAAACTCTTATCTATTTGTCAGCTATAGAAATAATTCAGATGCTTTTTTTCAATTAAATCTCTCTTATCAGCTTTTTCCAGAGAGAAGTAAAATTTTTTGGAATTTAAAAGTTTTTATATTTCTCCTTCGTCTTGCTAAAGCCTATTTTAGAAAGAGACAATGAAAAATTTCCTACAAAATCAACAACGACAATATTGTTGATAAATACCTAATACTTCCTTTTTGGTTTGCATGGATCTCCGTTAGAGAGACATAACTCGGATTAAGGAACAAAAACCATTGCTATAAGAAAAAAGACATTTTTCAAAAAAAAAAATTTTTATGAAGGATGTCCCTTTTCAATATTAAAGTTTTTGCGACCCCAAAGAGATTTAATTCAAAATTTCCGAGCGAGCGATCCTTCGGCTAAAATATAAAATGGAATATAAATTGAAAAAAAAACTTTCCTTTATGTTAAATATTACAGTAGGAAGTAAAAATTGTAACAATTTTTTACTCGCTTAGCTCGCCAAATTGGTTAGTTAATTTTGATTTGATAATTTTTGGTTAGAAAAGTTAAAAGAGAAAAAAAAATCGTACAGCATAAAATCATTTAAAAAAAAACAATGTACAAGGACTCTAAGGACATTTCCAGAGAAAATTAATATTAAGAAAATATATAAGTAGTCCTTTGAACCTTTATCGAATATAAAAAATAATGTATGTTTACGTATAAAACTTCTGAAATCGGCACCAAATACAAGTGCTACGATTTTACGTACCTTTCCAGGCTTTATAAATAAATGTCGTCATTCATTCTTTTCATTTTGGATGAAATCTTCTTAAGATATCAGCAATAATTTTTCAACGTGAATAAAATCAAAGTGAAAGGCAACTCCATTCTAATCACATAAACAGTTTCAAAGCTTTATATACACTCTTTTGAAGTTTTATGATGTTCTATAAGGCCAAAAATAACATATAAAGGCATCGAGGTAGGTACCAGAAACTGTATTAGAATCGTTAATGCTTTTTGTTTGTGAATTTTTGAATTAAATATTATATCAAAAGCAATAATGTCTTAAGCTTTATGTTTTTGTCAAAATGATTGCTTTTGAACAGAATGACAATCACATGTAATGCGAGTGAAAAACATCATTCCTGGGGTAACATCATAAACAGGAAATTAAATTAACGTTGTTTCAATAATAAGAATAAATTAACTTATAACTCGTATAATTTTTTTATTATTTATTATACCAATATAATAGGTAAATTTTACCAATATACATATAGTCTACAAATATTGATGATTCATTGTGTATAACTTATTAGGTAATTCCATTTATGAATGGAATTGATTTTAGAATTTTGTATGATAAAAACAAATTTAAATTAGCCTACATTACAATATAACCAATAATAGAAGAATCTAAGAAGTCTTCTTAGAGAATACCAAGCCATTGACCACACGTATAATTCAGATAAAATATCGATTAATAATAATATGATTTTTGTAGTAAATCGATAAGTAATCAATAGCTTAGGTACGCCATTTTCGAAATAAAAAATAAATGAAATGTTATTAAAAACTATTTCCAACATTTTTGGATCTAAAGTAGGAGATTTTTTAAACATCTGAAATATCGAACAAAATTTATATGAAAAAGAAAAATCAATACGTATTTAACCTCATTTATATAGTGTGAGCTGTGAGCGCTGTCTGAAAAATTTTACAAATTACATAAACTTACAGAATATGAACATTTCCGGTCATAAAGCTCCCTAACTATTTTAACAGATTTAATATTAAAGTTATTTGATGAGTTGGCTTAGTGATGGCAACTGAACTGAACTGAAACGTGTAGAGATTTATGTTAATATTGATTTTTTTTTTAAGCATTAATTAGTATTTACCAATGAAAATAAACAATTTAAAATCTTAAACATAATTTGTTGGTCAAATAAAAAAAAATTTCATTTCTGATAAAAAGATTTAGAACAAAAGTTGCCTTATTACGTATAGTTCCTCAATTCGTGCAATAATTTACTACACATTTTTCTACCTTTTAATTTTGACTTAGTGAGGAGACGGAGATTGAACGATGCCTTGGCCTTTTAGTTAACTGTAATGACCGCGTAATTAATTTCAATTAAAAAAGAACGAACATTTTCTGAAAATAAATATCGAGCAATTCGTTGCAATTTAATTAAACTATTTTATTCTCATAAACAGATATATGCATTCTGTCTCAAAACTTTTACAATAAGTGTACTTTTGTTAAGTATTTCAAAAATGCACTATGCATTTTTAACATACCTAACCTACATAAACTTTGAGTATAAAGTTTATGTTACCTTTTATATAACTTGAACAGATGACAAAGTAAACCCATAAGTAAATTACGCTATTGCAAAAAGTTGCATTCCATATATTTTTATTAAAATAAATTAATAAATTTCCAGAACATGTAACTGATAGAGTATTGCAAATTTGTATGTTGGTATGTACTTGTGAGCTTTTAAAGGAAAAATTTCATCAAATTAATCACTAATTCATTTTTTTTTCAATTTAAAATAAGCAATAACTTTGCTAATTTTTTACTCTTCAACTTTTTTACTAACAATACCCAATAAACAGCCACAATTTCCATATCATACAAATGTTATAAAAATAATATTACACTTTAACCCTAATCCTACCAAAATATTTTATAACAAAACCTACAAAGATTGCCTTAGAGGCATTTATGAGATACCTGTATTCTTACAAGGTAAAAAAGAAAATTCATAACAATTTTACAATTTTCATTTTAAAAAATTTATTTATTTTATAAAAACTTATCCAAAAAAAAAAATTATTTTAGCTTTTTCGTCTAGTAATGTTAGGATAGTAAGATTAGGGTAAATAGCCATAAATATCAGTTCACCGCGGTTTCTTGTTTAAAATATACTTACAAGAGTACAAGTAAATGGATTCATTCATACAGTGTCACCAAGTCATTCATTCATAAGTACAGTCAACCAAGAAATCCATACAAATGTTATAAAAATAGTATTTCATATTTGAGTTATGTATTCCCAATTATTTTTTTTTTTTCCTAATTTAAGAAATATGAAATAGTTTTTATGGAGATTATTGTTAAAAGTTTCCTATTAAGTGTTCAGAAATTAAATTAAAGAAATAAAAATTCAAAGGCAATTAAATAAAATTTATTTAAACATTTATTATGAATCGCTGTAAAAAAGTTTTTTTATTATACAAGAGACAAACTCTTAACGAAAGTTGTTTATTGCTTCTTTTTATTATCGAAAATAAATTACGTATGCTTTTAAACTAATTAATTAATTATGAATAAAAATCTAGTGAAAATTGCTATACATAAAAAATGTACAATGTAATAAATTATAGTTTACATCAATTTACTTATCTAAGAGGTAATATAAGTATCAAAGGTCCTTTTGTTCCATACAGTTAGAATACAATCACTTATCACATTATTATGTTGTTTCTGACAATAATTTTAGCTTAGCCGACAAAATTTCTTAAGTCTCTGAACAGTTTCCGGCCATCAATAACTACCCAAAAACTATTAATATCCATAATATATTATATATATGGTTGGCTTTGTGTTGTACGTACATCGTACAACGTTCTCTTTGCATATAAACGTCGAGGCGACCAGTATTTTTACGAACCAAAAGGGTTTTATCGGTTATTAATGCTGGCTACTTCACCAATATAAAACCAAACTTTTCGGTTGAGATCATGGACAAAAATTCTATATATGATACTCATATCGTTGTATTACAGTCCATTATTATATATGAGAGTGTGTGTGTGTGTGTGTGGGAGCTTTATGAATTATGAATATTATTTTTCAGCATAATACAGATGATAGCTGGTGTATAAAGGAGAAAAGAAAAAAAGAAAAGAAGATATTCTGTTTTGGAGAAACAAAAAGAAAATGTTCGCCAATATATCTCAATCTTAGAAACTGCCGGAAGAAAATATTATTTATAGGCAACCGTTTATAGCTATTGTCTGACATTTCTTCCCTTCTAATATTAGTGTAATACTGTCTCTTTTTGGTTCATCGTAAATCTGTTCGTATTGAAATTAATTAAGGGATAACTGATGAAATACGTTTTGCCTGCGAAGCATACCTAATTGAACTCATTTCGATTCAGCAGCACGGCCGGAATATAATTACAGTCACCTTAAAGTGGAATGAACGCCAGACTCCTCTGTTGAATTCTAAAGGTTCCTTCATAAATACGTTTATAATTAATTAAGAAAACAATCTTATTCTAAATGGATGTGAAATTATAATGTCGTCGTCTTCTAAGCAATATCAAGGCAGTGCCACTTTTTAATTATAAAAAAGAAATTATTTTCTTAACTTTCCCTCTGCTAACGACAAAACAACCATTTGAATTAAATCGTCCTCAACTTTTTTTTTATTTTATTTTTTTTTTTTTTTTTTTGCAATTCTTGTACAGGATAATGTGATTGTTATACGTTTTGTTATATAAGAAATAGTATAAGGGTAGTTCCCGTGCGTCCATTTAAGGATCAAGTAATTGTTTGCATTAGAGCTATTTGGTTTGTAAATATGGTAGTTGAGGGTAAGGACAACATTAAAAAGAAGCTAATTTTGTTTCAATTAAACTATTCTGTGTGGAGTTTATTGATGTAATAAAAATTTATTAAAGAGCTTTGATTTGAATGTTGTGAATCTATTTATGTATAGATGGCAGAGAGTTTTGTACATAAACTCCAATACACCAAACAAAGTATAGCCGTTCGGCTATTACTTATAATAGTTTGGCAAAGCAGAAATAAATGCCCTGTAATTATGTCCAATGTTTGTGGGGAAGGTTCCAGAACGATAAAGTTGAAAATTGTACATAGTGGAGATGAAGGTAACAAAATTGGTATACTGAATTAGAGTATTTTGTGCAGAGCAACTTAAAAACCAAAATAATTACCTCTTTTAAATTTAATTTACATTGTGTTTTTGTTTATGTATTGAAATAGGAAACATTATCATGAAATTGTTTGGAAATGTTTCGCTAGAAGTGAAATAACTATAATAACTAACTAATATAACTAAATTAATAACGTAAACAAATTTATTTAAAATATACATAATTTTCACGTTTAAATACTAAAATTATACACCCACCTAATATTAATATGAATAAATTTAAATTTTCATCACTAACATTCACTGTATACACAGTGTACAATACAAAAACTAATTGAGCCAGCTTAATTATGTATTTTTAATTGTTGTATTTTAAATATCATAACAAATTCTGTTCTACAACTATAACAAATGATATTTAAAGCGCCATGTAAAACATATTTTTCTAACTGTGAGTTTGCTTTTTAATATTTAAAATTATTCCATTTTTTCTGGGGAAAAAAAAATAAATAAAAACATTTTGCGCTTGTTAAAAGGAAAAACAAATTGCATCAAAATTTATGCAAACAAAAGTGTAACTAGAAACTTTTTTTTTGCCGCTCGTCAATTATTCAAAAGCTTTTGGGATAAAACGGAAACAAGAGTATCATACGTATCACTTACATAGATAAATGTTTAAGACAAACAATTTTTTTTATTTTTTTTGCTGAACTGAAGAATATGGTTTGTGATTTTATATATTTCCAAAATACTTTATTTAAGAATTTCCATACTTATGCATATAGTTTGATATGTCTACCACGTACATTGAATACCTAACATATCAAAAATGGAAAAATATTCAAAAAATTCAGATTGCAAAATAAAAAAAAAAAAAAAATGTCAAAAACAAAATATAAATGCATTGACGAGAGAAATAAAAATTGAAAACGTTTTAAAGCTTTTCAAATGCATTTTATATTTTCGTAAATGCTTTGAATTTGTATTGTTTGGTAGTTTTGTTTCAAGTTGATCTCAATAATGCTCGAGTATTTTATAAAAATTGTTTTTGAAAAGATTTCCATCTTGGAAAAGTAACATTTCAATTGAAATTCATGGAATAGTTTTGTTTTATATGTTTAAAAGGAGAGGTGTTGAAGTTATTGTTTTCATGAATAATATACGTAATATTGATATATGTATGTACATTGTACATATGTATATGTACGTATTTCCAATGATTGTAAGAATCCATTTTCTAAATATTGCTTTTTTTCTTTCTTTTTCACCATACTATTTAAAAATGAAAATGTTAAAACATGTTAAAGAAATCTATCTACATAAAATAAATGCTCCTCTTTATCTAATGACAAAAAAATAACGATTACATGTCACAATTCACAATCAATGCTCCTTTGTATAAAAAAAAACACTTAAAAAAAATTTGAATTGCAAATTTTCAAAGAAATTAATATTGTTAAACATCCCTATAGTCAATCTTATATTCTGGGGATGTATTAAGCCAAAAAAAAAAAAAAAATTTCCATTGTCATCATTCAAAAAAAAATCTTCAAATTTTTCACTAATGCGGCAGAGTACCTACATACATATATTAAAAATACAGTACAGCAATACCTTGCATAGTCCGGATACACCATTGAAATCAAACTTTTAAAATGAACAAAATAAAAATAAATTTTTAAAAAATTACTAACAAAAAATTTTATTTTTTATACATAAATGACCGATTTTGTTCCCTTTATATAGTCAAGTCTATTTTTGTGCCGTTTATTTCTATGTGATAGAACATATCTCAATTTTTTGCAATTTTTTTTAAAAATAATTTTTACCAAAGACATTTGATTTTATTTATTGAAAAATTGGTTGAAATTTTTTTTAGAAACCAATTATTAGTTTGGCAGAACCGATTAGCCGGACTATACGAGGTATTGCTGTATATTTATATCTCAACGTTTATTGTACATATATACAATACATGTAGGAGTTAGTATATGTATTGCCTAATGGAAAAATGTATTCTCTATTTTCGTTTTTTTTATACCCAAATTAGTAAATATAAAGAATATTAAAAGGGTTGCTAAATGAGTAAAAACAAATCGAATTACATTATTATATAGCGTGTGGGAAAAACGCAAACTTTTTTCTTATCAACAGAACTTTATTTGCTATATACAAAAAGGTGAAAGATTCGTTTTCATGTAACAGAGTTAAAAAAAAAAAAAAACCTTTAAATTAGATGGTCCGTGTTTCTATACGCCTACTCTTTCAATATTAGATACATTACATATGTACATACACCGATCTGTATACAGAATATACCTTCCAACAAAATTCTCTAAGTTCTAAATTACGCAACTGACAGAGAATTAATTTTTCAAAGAAAATCCATACTCTGATGGTTTCGTATATTCACTTAATGCCCTAATGAATCTAAATAATTAAACCAAACAGTCGTTGTAATTAATAACTGGGGTTTCATTTGCTCGTTTATAATATATCATATTATGTTATACATATATACATATGTATATATGTATATATGTATATATAGAAGGTAAAACATACCATCATTTGAGTTTATTTCAGAAAGAAAAACGAATTTACCACTTGTTATATTGAACTTTCTACGAAAACCAAATAAAGTAACCTAAAACAAATACGATAAACTTTGTTTTTATAAAAACCCGATTCAAAATAAAGGAAAAAAAAGAAAAAAAAAAGAAAAAAAAAAGAAAAAAAAGAATCGAACGAACAATAAACCAAGAAAAAGATTTTCGTTCCTTCCTTTATGTACAAACAATCAAATCAAATCTTCCTTTTTCGTGTTGAGAGACCAGGCTTTTATTAAAAATTCCTTGCAAATTGTTGAGTATCGGAAAACTTCCCCATTTTCATGCTTAAAACAAAAAAAAAAAAAAAACAAAAAACATCAACATGTCTGTTTAGATATTTTTGTACGTCAGGACGATATTACTTTATGTCCTGAAAAATATTTTAAATTGTTTTCACGCATTCGCATTATGACGCCATCCCTCGGTGACATTATCACATCCCTTGCACGTATAAATGTACTTTTTCACAAGCTGATGCTCGGTTGTGCTCATATAAATAAAATATGTGCCATATCGTCCTCGAATAATATATTTTTGTTATACAGACAGCCTTTTCGGTAACATTTTTGTCGATTTGTTTTTATTTTTTTTAATAAAATACTTAAAATAAAAATAAATAAAAAAAAACTAATTAGAGTACCCATCCTTTAATAATTTTAACTCAGCCCATAATTCAAATTTCGTCGATAAAGAGAACAGAAAGTATCAACCGAAAAGGTGTGGTTTATGTCAAATTGTAAACTTTTTCATTTACGATTAAAATCGCTGAAAAAGTTTATAACTTTAAAGGTAGCTGTTCGATATAATTTGCTTCATTCTTATGATTAGAGTTAATTTTCTGAATTTAAAAACCCAAACAGTACCGATATGGAATTTATCTGGAAGAATTTATTTTAAAGACAGATGAAAAGAGTGGTGTCAGTTGTAATTTTCTGATCGACAACAAAATAAAAAGAAAAAATTGTACTTGCAATTTAGGAAAATAAAATAAAATTTATAAAACTGCACCTAAATAAAAAAAGGCTCCTAAGGATGACTACAAAACTGCCCAATGTATGTTGATTTTTAGTCGCCCACAATTGCGTAACAAAAAAGAAAAAACCATTTCGTATTCATAATTTTTTTCAAAATTTTCTTATTTTGTCGTAATTAATATTTCGTTAAATTGTCTCAATGCGTTCTTAAGTTATTGTGTATTCAGCGAGTGATCATAGAGTATAAAATAAGAGAGATAGGGTAATATTTCGGAAAAAAAAATATTACAGGCCTATTCTGTGCTATGAGCGATTTTGGGTTCTACTATATGATAGAAAATCATAGAAAGATAAAACCAATCTGAAATTCGCTCATAAAAAAAAAACATTAAACCAAAATTTCCGGAAGTAAAAAATTATTTATGAATTTATGCTGTCTGTAAGAATAACTCATCTAATCGATTAAAAGCGCAGAAAAGTCGATTGTCGAAATCTTTTATATCAACATGACAGAGAATTATTTGCTGTATATTTAAATACCTACAATAAAATACACAACCATTGTTTTACCTAGCTTTAATATATTTTTTCTCCAAAAAAAAAAAAAAAAAAAATCATCTAACACAACACAACAACAAAGATAAAAGAATTTCTCAATTAAATTTCAGTTTCAATTTCCATTCTAATGTGTCGTAGGCAGCCCCCTTTATTTATCGTTCATGTGTACAACATAATATTATAAAACAATCTTAAACACATCAATTGGCGGCACGTTTTCTTTGACTGTTTACTGTTGCTGTGTTGACACAACCCATGTTGTATTAATTATGTAGGAAGCAGATTATTAACGGTCTATGCATTATGCAATAACCATTTACGTTAATTAAATGTTTTGTAAATAACATCCTTTGAAGTAAACCATGCGCAGAAATTAATTAAATAAAGTTTTAAATTAAAACATTAAAATAAAACAAAAACAAAAATAAAAAATAAAAATATTATTTTGCGTTGGTTTGAAAATGACAGCCTTGTGTTTTTGCCTACCCATAACATCAAAATTGCGTTATACTTATTTTATATACATACATACATACATAATATATGTACATAAGTAGGTACATATCAAGATTCAAGAGCAATACCTACAATACCTCCTGGGTATGTATTTTTGTTTTTTTTTTTTTTTTGGTGATATTTTAGAGATTTTCAATTTAAAAACATATACGAAACCTAATTGTATGATACGCATCCAGAGAGTAACCACTGCCAGCCACAGTATAAATGGATTATCTATGATAAAGGTCATAGCAGTCGTATGAAAATCAAATTTAATTCACCCCAAAACACATAACAAATATGATAACTACCTTCATAAATGTACTTATGTCTTAAACTGTATTTAACCTTAAACAGTACAAAAGGGGTCTTATAAACCCTGTTATGTTATTTATTGAAAATCATTTTGCCACTTTGTACAACAACAAACAACACGCGTTCTAATAAACTACATATATGCCGAAAAGCAAGCGATGATTAGTTTGATCGGATTGGTGTAAATACTATAGATTAGATAGATAGATATGTATCAACCTATTCACTCAGTTCAGTTGTGTTCATTTTCGTTCAATGATGCTTTACTTTTGAAGTAGAAAATTTATGAACAATTTTATTCAAAATAATAATAAAGCAATTTTCTGGATTTTTTTCAATTCTCAATTTTAGAGAATGATTGCTCGATTCGACGTAGAAATTGCAAGTAAAACTAAGCTTTTATTTGTAATGTTATTTGTGCCTGAAATGTGTGTGCCTATGGGCGCTAAGGCGTTTTGCGATATGTGCACGATTTGTTGCACGATTAGTGCATGGTAAATGCTAACAACACACTCGTGCACGAAGATTTTGATTCAAACACAATGAATACACATTTCATGCACAAAAATTTAAATTGTTTGACGGGTAAGAGGTTTATAAGCCGGGTATGACAGACCCTTTTCGTGCCTTTACGTTAGTGAAATATTTCGTGCTCTTTAGGGTTAAAATAAAGGATAAAAATGAGGTCAGCATAAATATGTTTAATTATCTAATAATCAGAGATTATCTCTGAAAAATAATTTGGCTAATTTTCATTAAAAGTTTTTTTTTTTTTTACAGGAATATTTTTTGTTTAATTATTATAATAACAATGTGAGTCCTGGAATCAGCACTTGCTCAAAAAATGGAAATTTTAATTTTTTCTCAAACATTTAGAAGATTTTGGTGTTTTGACTATACATAATATATTAGCTATACAGGGTGTGCCGTCATATAAGGCAAATATATTCAGATCGTATTATGTGATCATTTTAACCAGGACCGAAAATTACCCGTTATAAGAAGGTAGATTTATTTTAACTTAATACAGCCAAAGCTTCCATTTTATTTATGGAAGCAAAAAAAATAGGTAATATTTTTTGGGCTTTATAATTTTATATACACTTCAATATAGTTAATTACAAAAGGTAGAAAGTATAGATATGCTCCTCCCAATGTCTTTAATTTTTTTACAAACGTTTTTTTTTTAATCTATTACGATAAATATACCTAATTGTGAGGATACAAAAAATATTGACCTGGACCGTATAATTTATTTGCTACCATTAAGAATTTTTTTTTGTGATAAATAATTGTACAAGGATAAGAAATTGTAGGGGCCAATAATTTTTTTTTTTAATTTATTTTATTTTATATTTAAATTTAAAGAAATTCGGCCTCTTTTTCCAAATTCTTTTGTTCACTCTACTTTTATCTTCCAATTTATACACTCTTTCTTTCCTCCTATATTACTGTCTCGTTTAACCACTTTCCTCTCCTTCCACATATTATATGAAACCCTTTATGGTAAAGAATACTTCTAAAGAGGCTGTTATTGGGAGCACGTTCAATGACGCAAACATTGCGGTAATATAATTTATAATACATTTTTACATCGTTCAGCGAGTTGGTGTTGTCACGATTTTTTAACACCGTTGTAGTTAATTTAGCAGTGCACTGTGTTAACAACCACATAATAATACCGTACATTTTATTACATCGGTCTGGTAGTGTTGAGATTGTAGGTGTCAAATGTTGTTTTGTTTATTTGATTGATGCATTAGTTAGTAACATAAAAATGTCATTATTTGACAGCTAAAGTACAACAAACAGCTTACATAATGATATTATTTACCAGCTCAAATAATAATTGAACGATGCCAAATGATTATAAAATTGTGTAATGGATTTTTTTTAATTTATAGCGGAAAACGAAAAATTTGCTGATAAAAAAAAATATCCTAATCAAATCTATATACGATTTGCTACCACCGTATATTATATGTGTAAAATGTAAGCCATATGTATGAAAACCGACACATATAGAAAACTTTTTCAATTGATTTTTTTAACAAATTCCTTCTGCCAGAATGATTTCCCTTTTTTTGTAAATCCTAAAATGAAAATGTGGAAAACCTTTCTAATAGAAAATAACCAATCCAAAACTTAAGACACCGATTTTCGTTTTGAAAAAAGTCACACCTAATCCCGGTTCGAAACATGTGTGTGTGGAGTTCGAACAAAAAAAAACAAAAAAAACAAAAAAAAAATTTCTTGTCATTCTTACAAGAAAAACCAGTTGTACGAAATTGAGCAAAAAATGTTCTATTGTAACAGCCGTTTCGTCATAAAATATGGAAAAAATTTTTATCTAAAATAAAATATCTTTGTGCTGAAGCGTATACCAGGCAAGTATACGAGAGATGAAAAACGATTGAAGAAAACCTTTTCCCGAAAAAAAAAAAACTGTAAATGGTTGCGTTGCTTTGTTACAAATTCCCAAAGAATCCCTTTGCATCCGCAATATCGTTAAATATGTAATTTTTAGCATATAGTAAAAAGCAAATTCCACCTTTCATAAATAGATACGTGACACCATCCATATATACAGCATCGTATCTTCTCATGCCATGCCATTTACATATTCCATCAAAGTTTTTCCATTAAAAGAGCTGAATAATGCCATAAGTAAATAAATATACGACTTGCCTATGTAATGTATGTACCTAATATATATATATAT
>JANSTT010011834.1:0-23942 GCA_026745375.1 Platyura marginata | reverse complement strand
ATGTATAGATATCTATTTTGTATGAGGCAATATCCCTGATGAAAAGAAAAGTTGTTGGTAAATTTTTCCAATATTGTCCAAATACAATAAACAATGTACAAATAGTACCCACATACATATATGTATGTATCTAGTATTGTTTTTATTCCTCTTCTTCTTTTTTCGAGATCATTGCCGTTAGATGGCGAAATTCTATTATTTATCCCTATGTACCACGCACGTAGCAGATACGTCCATCAACACGTTCCACCATGACGTATTAAGCACCAGAGTATATATAATTAAATTGCTAGAAAAATGAATATTACCGCACGTACTTTATTGTTTATTTAGTTTAGACTTAGACTGTGACACTTAATAAATTACCCAAATTTAGGGTGAGCTGTTTGTTTTGGTATTTTTATTAATAAATACATTTGTGGTGTAACGGGAATACTGACGGAATAAAAATGTACCCAAGGGGGCATTTAAAAAGACAAACAATATACAAAGTACATTTTTGCTATATAAAAATATTAAGAAATTTGTCTCTGATGTGCTCCAGAGCTTTTTCTGCACACCAAAACATATGTGGTTTTGGTGTACATTATAGCAAATGTAATGTGGTGGAAATGGATCATAAAGAAAACGTGTCGAACGGAAGCGTAAAAAAAAAAGAATGAATGAAGCAAAGCTTAAGGGGGTAGGCATGTTTTTTTGGATTATGAAAGGCTGCGATACTCTCAAAATTAATGATGAGTTACATATGAATTTATTTACCATGTTTATTGTGAATATGGAAGAACTAACGACGTTGTGCTTTTAGAAAAATTGTAATTTACTGTTATTAGGTATACACACATATGTATACATAGTTATGAGAAATAAGAAAAAAACAAAGGAAATTCTTTCAATTTTAGTAAGTAACACAATCTTCTACCATATAGTTAAGAACCAAATACCAAAAAAAAAAAAATTATAAATAATTTTAAAAATTCAATTACTCCATTCCATATATGTACAATACATCAAGAGCAATCAAAATTAAGATTTTTTTTATTGTTTCGTTTGATTTTTCACCCTGGGAGGTTATTAAAAAATTTTAAACCTTTTGCCTTCATAAAAAATCTAATTAAAATTGCTTCCCTGGGATGTCAAATGAATGATAATTGATTCACTACTGTGAAATAAATTCAAATGAAAAAAAAAAAAAACAAAAAAAAAACAAATTTGCAACTAGAGTTAAAAACCCAGTATCAGACATTGAAAATACAGGAATTATTGAGCGATTATTTAGTTTTATTGTTTTCAGCTGAACTTTTAAATGAATTGTTCCAGTTTTGAAAGTTTTACATCACTGCACATCGCTATTCATTTGAAATATTAATTACCATTCGACCAGAAAAATAAATTGGGATTCAATCAGTTTAAAAAAAATTTTATTTTAATAAATGTCAATCGATGTATAGTAATAGTGTGACAAGGTTCAAATTCAAATATATTACTATATATTATGGATTATGTACATTGTACATACATTAAAAATAGAAATAAATAAAAAAGAATTGAGTTGACATTTACCGATATATTAAAATTGCTTTTTATATTAAAATTTTAAAAAATGTACAAATACTGGTATTTTTTACCACTTTAAAAATATTGATTATATTAGAAAATGGTTGAGTGAATTGGTCATTATGGAGATAAAATAATGTTTCATTATGAAATACGCTCACATTATGTACATACTTATGTAACTATACATTTGATTCAAACAGAATTACTGATCAATGTAGGAATAGTCCCCATACATAATAATTATCATTTCAGAAATCTAAAACTCTTTTAAGGTGGATTCGTTAAACATCAGTGCATTCGTGTAGCGTGTAAGTACATATGTACAAGTACATATATACGTTGTTATTGTCTGTCAAAATAGAACGTTAAAATATCTAAGCCTATACCGAAAGCATTGTAAACGAAATTTATAATCAATTAGACAAAGTGCCTATTGAAGTATTAAACCTCTTTGGTCTTTGGGAGAGTATCTGCTGTTGAACATTTTGATTGAAACCCCATTAAAAGCTTATCCAAAATTTTAAGTCGATTGCTATAATACGAGAAATATTGAAGGAATAATATTTTATAGGGAGATCAGATATGTATCTATGTGTAGGCCATATAAGAAATAAGGAAGGACGATCATCTTTAAATTGATAACCTATACTAAGTAGTATGAACGTATTGAAATATTTCATCACTTTTATCGATAAATAAATAAATTTAAATTAATTTTTCTTTAATATTAACAACAACGTACATATATTGATTTACGATTGTACACCAGTTATTTTTAAGAAGAAAATTAAGATGGGAGGAGTACCTTTTCTGATTTGTTTGAAATGAAGAACAAATATTTTTGAGAGTGTAGCTAGGTATATTATACTAAAAATTATGAATAGGGTAAACGACACGATTTTAGATTTAGATTGGATTTATATTTCTTTGCAAATTTTGTTTTTTTGATGGATAGGTATATAATGGCATGTACTCTGGTTTATATTATGTATGTAACTACTTATGTAGGTATATGTGAAAGAAATTTGTGAAAATAAAAAATTATTTTCAATTAATTTTCTAAGTGAAATAACATACATTGTTTATTTAATATCTTAATCAAAAGCAACCTGAACGCTTAAGCACATGGGTGGATAAACAAAGATAAATTGACACAAGACAAAATTAATTCATATTTATGTAAATATGAATCAAATATGACACAAATGTACACAGACTTCCTCTGTACTTTATATAAAGATAGAAAGCTACACACTATAATATCAAACTTGTCACTTCAGAACGAGTATGATTTAATTGAGTTCTTTAATTGATTCTGTTGCCGGTAAGCATCATCAAAGTTATAAATTATTTTATACGTAAAACGTATAATTCCATATAATACGTAAATCCTTTGTAATAACACGCTGCGTTATGTCTAATGGAAAATGTAAGGGAAGCAACTTAATTACTTTAACTGTGTATATAAGATTGAAAGGATATAATTGAAGTGAGAATTCACGAACTCTCATTAGACATTAAAATAATCTAAAATGAGCCGTAACGTTTTGTTAAAGATTTGTTACAACACAGTGCATAGAATTTTAAAATTATTATTATTTATTATTAATGCAATGCACATAATGTAGGTATCTATTAAGCAAATGTACCTATTTAAGCAACAAAATATATCTTTTTAAAAGCAAAAATCATGCCACATTAATTCTTTACCGTTACAATTACAAACAGTAGTTAGTGCACCATAGAAATTTATTTCGAATTATTTTTGTTTGCAACTGTTTCAATATAAAGTTTTAGTACATTCTGAAAGGTACCTACCGACTGGTAATTTTTCAAGAATATTAAAGCAACTTTTTTTTTTTTGCATACAAATGAAACCATCGTTGTAAATACCATGGGGTACATACATATATATACACCAAATTCAATAAAAACAGTTTTCAGAACAAAAAAGTTATGCGCAATTTGAGAAACAAAATCAAAACTTTTCAACAACGTTAATTATCTTCCGGGTTTGCTTAGAAAGGAATGCAATCGTCTCATATTAGCATAACTAATTATGCAAAGTCATGCAAATATGTCTGGTTTCTATGGCAAAGTCAGTTTTCTTTTACATATTTGCAAAACCAACCATTAAATCGTTCAACATATGTTTTTCATCGTGAATTTATTATCCTTTGCATTTTGTAGGTGCCTTAAATATTGATTTAAATTAAAATATACCTACATATGGGTTAAACGTTAAAGATTCATCTTCATACGTACATATATAATTGGTATTAAATACAATTTATCGTCTATTATTTATGTACCAACTAACAAACAAAGTGACGTTACCTTCTTGGCAATAAATTCATCATACAATTACCATAGCCTAAAACTATTAAACAAGATTACTTTCAGACATGTATTAAATGTTTCTATCATCATTATAGGTAGGTATATATTTTTATGAAGTCTTTCTGAACTCTTCTTCTAAAGAATTATTTTGTTTTTATGTCAAAGAAGAAATGCAATCAAAAGTTATATTTTATATAAACGAACTATAACTATAATATCATAAACTTTCATATTTTTTTTTTAATTCATTTATCTTTGCATAAAAAAAAGGAGTATATATAACTTTAAATGTATACATACATACATAGTTAACTTCTTGGTTGGGGATTTGGACAAAAAAATGAAAATTGTTTTTAGTTTATGGCTGTAAAGTCATTATTAAATAGCCGTACAATGATACAGATTCACTTTAAAGTATACATCTTTATATGTATGTGTGTACATTTATTTGATCTACATTATAAGCATTTATTAAATTGGGTAAAGCTTCTTCTTAAAATATTTATTTCCAAAAGGAGTAATTCTCTAACACTATAAATATAAAATGTAAATTGTTCACACTCAACCATATAGATCCTTGGAATATTTTCGAAAACGCTTAATCTTATACATTTTCTAAATAAATAACTTTAAAACTACTTTGCAAACATAATTAATTTTATTTTTGAGAAAAGTCCTCATACTTTTCCAATGAAAGTATTATGTACCTACGTACTGTAGATTGTATGTACAAGTACATGTACAGTACATACCTACCTATAGATGGTTTATACGTATTTGTTTTTCATAGTAGTTGGTTGATATTGAATTAAACTATCAAAGCATAAATCTTACATTTCTATGAGAGATTTGTACATTAAATCATGGAATTAAAATTGATATAAATGAAAAATATGTACCTACAATCCAACATCTAAATATTCGAGAACTTCTTGTTGAGTACGAGTACATAACAATACTTTTGTAAAATAAGTTAAGCAGAAGTTTATTTAAAAATATATATAAATATAAGTAGGAGTTATGGCAAACTATAGGTACCTTAATAAATACATATGTACATACATTTGATTTTATACATTGCTCCTATATATTTGTTGTTGTTCTATATTTGAGAACTATTGTAAAAAATTGTTTAATATCAAATAGTTCTTTTAACGAGCTAAACGAACTGAAATAACAATAAAATTAAATTTTATTACCATAATTTTTATTTTTACCATAATTTTTATTCTAGCTACAT
The DNA here is from genome assembly GCA_026745375.1 of Platyura marginata. Taxonomy (NCBI): domain Eukaryota; kingdom Metazoa; phylum Arthropoda; class Insecta; order Diptera; family Keroplatidae; genus Platyura; species Platyura marginata. Next base: position 18,805 of record JANSTT010011834.1, on the reverse strand, counting down.
ATGTATAACCTTTCTCTATATATTAATACTCAAACCAACTATACATAATCAAAATCTTATGTTAGTTTACACACAGTTAACATAGAAGATTTATTTCTAATTTAAAAAAAAAAAAAAAACAATTCTGGCTGTGTGTTATTTCAACTTGATTTGCAACATAATTACTAAATCAGGAGCCTACATTTCTCGAATATATTCAATTAAATATACATTTATTTAAGGTCAGGAAATTTATGGCTCTACTTGTCACAACTACGAACGCCTAGAGGCTTTACTTACTAAATTATCCACCCATTGTCAACTGATGTTTCCCTAACGTCTTGTGACTACCCCCTATTCGTTGTAATATAGTTATACATCTTTATATATATATATATATATATTATTTTATATAGATATATATATTGTTAATATGTATGTATGTACATATAGTATAAATGTTTGTTATAGATCGGTAGGTAGAAAAGGATACAGTCACCACGTATAGACCAATTAAAATGCCATTGGATATGTGTAAAGGTGAAAAGGTGAATAGTCAATAATAAATTTTAGGAAAATTTTGAATTTCGTATACGATAAGAATAGGGTTTCCCAGAGGTGAGAACTTAATGTTTCGGGGATGTGTGATTATACAATTTTCTGTTATTTCATATGGTTTATGGCATATAAAGGCTGACGAAAGAGTTCATCAGCTTTTAAATCTACTTCCATATACATACATACATTATATAGACATAGGTATGTATTATATGTACCTACATACAATTATATTGTAAAAGGGAGCTGAGAAGAATTATTTTCCATCTGGCATCATAGTGTGTATGTTCTATTCTATTCTATTCTATATGTATGACTACAATAAAGCACAAACGTTCTTCCAACAGAGAGGGTGGATGAAATAAAAACTAGGGACAAAGTTTCTAATTAATCCTTGGTTTTATGTAAATAAAATAACAGAGTCGTTGTACAAGAGTCTAAAAAAGGAAGTTTCTGTACTGTTCTTTTTATTATTTACGGTTCACATCCACAATTTTTTGTTCAGATTTAGGTCTGTGTATTTACTTAGTTCTTACATGTCCATAGATATATATATCTGCGCTACCTAAAGTACATATATAGATATTTATACTTATCCATATATATTTCTAAGTATTTATGGAAATTTTAGCAGAAAAATATATTATTTATGATTAAATATTTTAGTTTTGATTTTCTTCCATTTTTGTGTCAAAGTAAATTCTGCTAACAATGTGCTTATACATAGAAGATATAGAAAATATTGTTTATGTTAAAAAATCCGACATAACAGCAAGACGTATAAGAATAGTTAAGCCATCGCAAAAATCTCTCATAGGTAATTTCTGCCTTGACGAACAACAAAACGTTCGCTATGAATGTGATACTTTGAACCGTAAAAGACTACATCGTTTATTATAAATTCATATAGGTACTATAATCCCAAGCGTGACCGAAAGATTCAAGCAATATGCAAGTTACGACGATTAATGTACTTTTCTGGAGCTTTAAACATAGAAAGCTCAATCGCAATATGAGAATAAGAAGATAGTATTGAAGGGGAAAAATAATAATTCTGTATATCGCTCCCTAATTTTGAATCGGACGTATCTCAAAAATTACCGGAATCGTGGGAATTTGTTCTACGTAATCTCACAATATTTGTTTTTTTTTTTTTGCTAAATTATATATCGTCAATTTTTGTGCTTTTATATTTTATTCCACTTATGTTCTAATAGAAAAATTAAACAGTTTTTTCGCTCTTCTCAAAAAGTTTATAAAATTGAGATACGTCCGATTCAAAATTAGGGAGGGATATGCTAGCATGGTGCTTATTTACATGGTTAAAAAGTTGTATACATAATATGGGTATGTACATTACTTATATGATTATTGTGATAAAATAACATCTAAAATGGTCGACCATTTTAATAAATAATCATAATATCAACAAATTCTCACGTAAACCTGAATGCAATATATTTATACATGATAATTCACATATACACATTAACACATCCCATATTATACGTATAGTACGTATGTATATAAGAGTTAGAAAGTTTTCCCTCTGATGAATGGGTAACATTTTCTTTGTAAATGCTTAGTTTCTATTTAGACTCAGTAAAGCGTAAAAACATAAATTCAGCAGCTTGATTTATAATTTACAAGCTTTTACGTATAGCTAATAAATAGTGAACTTTAAAAGTTTTACTTTACGTTAAATGTAATGGTCTTTAACGATAAATTTTCATAAAAACCAAGTTAAAAGTGAAATTTAAATAACAAAAAGAAATATAAAAAAAAAACTTCTACACACATTTCATTGGGAAATATATAAAAAGAGATGTTAAAGTGAATGGAAAAGTTTGAGTTTAAATAGGCGTCAAAGGATACGTAGGGAGAATGGCAATTGTTTTCAATATACAATATATATAAAAGGATATGATACATCAAATTTGAAACACTTTTCGAACTCTCATGACATTTTATGTTTAAGTGAGTCCAAGTTAGATAATTCTTAATTCGTTTTTTGAAAACTTGTGATTTTTTTTTTGAAAACTTGTGATTCTTTCAGAACAGAATATTCATTCATTTGCAACTATAAACTAACTAAACGGTAAAGTATACTCTCGGTCACGTCTATAATGAAGCATGACCACTAGAAGAAAGAGTAGGAGATATACATATAGTTATTATATAAAATCACAGTAAGGATTTGTTTAGAATTAATTTAGAATAAAGCCATCTCAACATTTTCAGTCAGTTAGCCTTGCCATTCTTGACCAAACAAATTTCTACTGAACACTAACAAAATCTTTTATGTCTAATTAAAATTACAATATGCAAGTTAGGTAACTCTTTAACAGCTTATTATTATCATTATACGTTTCTCATATAACAAACCCTTTTTTGTAATAATCTTCTCTATAGTTTCACCTTTAAAAAGGAAAAAAAAAATTAATTAAGAGTACGGGCACGACTTTAGCAAATAAAATTAATTCAAAAGAATTGTTTAAATCAGAAATAGCACATTTTTAATGGCTTTAGTTTCGGTTTTATCTTCATTTAATTATCTAGAGCTCCCACAGAGTTTTAAAAGATAATTACAAAGTTTTTTTTTTTTTTTTCATTTCGTTTCTTTAAGATTATACATATATAGGGCTGAAAGTAAAAAATATAGAAAGGGGAAAAAAAGTCACCACTATGTTTAATTTTGGTGATAATAAGATGAAGATGTATCACAAAACGTATACAGCCATAATATAAAAAAGCTTTATAAAAAAATAATATACATTTGTAACAATTATATTAACTTTAAAAATTTGAAACTGTCACTTTGTTTGAAATTTCATTCATTAGGCATATTGCATAACAAATTATTTTCAATTTGTTTTTTAGTTTCTAAAGTTCTGTACATTTTTTTGACAAAGCTTCAGTTTCTGAATATAAAACAATTAATTATAACTTTTCATTTTTAAAGTGATTTATGAATTTTTTATACTTACTTAATACTATACGTATTAGTATATAGTATAGTAGCACATTAAAGTTGTAACCAAATTATTTCATAAATACCTTGCCTTCAACCAACATTAAAATTTTTCTTCTTTTTTTTTATCTGGTCGTTGATGTCAGGAAAAAGTTTCTATTTTGTTTATGGCTAACATAATTTGTATTGTGTATGTTAGATTTGGATGGTGTATGTATACAGATATATATAACAGATAGAGATACATACTCTTACTTATCTATATGATTTTATCAGACACAACGGAAATAATGGAAGGAAAATAAAGGTACATAAATCTACGTTGGTGGAGCGATAAATTTTCGATTTGTCCAATATAATCAAGTTTAAGATATTTATTAGGCAAGAAGTGCAGAAAATCAAACTTTAAAATACATTTTGGAATAAAAGCTTAAGCTTAAGCCAATATCACGTTATATACATATATACAGTGTGACTTTGCTAATTCGGGCTAATTAAAAAAAAAAGAAATGATACGGATTTCCAATTTCGTTTTTTTTTTGTGGTAGATTTTAACTCCTAAAGGCACAAAATATTTATTTTATTATTATTTTTGTATGAATTTATCATTTTACCTACATATATGTATATGTTCAAAAACAAACAAAAAACGTTTCAGTAAACATTTAGTTGGACGTTTTATTACAATGTACAGACAAAAAAAAATCATTAACATAATTAAGATTGAATTGGATAATCCGTATTGCTGAAAGCCTGGATTATCGAGATTGCACTGTATATACCTATTGTCTCTAAATCGAAAATAAAGTTGTTTATTCTTGTATTAAGACCGAAAGATGCTCGTTAATGTATGTACAATTGTACTTATATATAAATTATATATAATAATATATGTATATGTATATTGTATATATGTATTATGTATGTATGTAACTAATAAATCTGTTTATTTTTGGATTGTATGATGGAAAATAGAAAGCGTTTAAAATGATTAATTTTGTCATTATCAACAACATAACAAATTTGCCGATATTTTATAATAACTAATAATAATTCTTTCTTTAAACATAGTTTGAAGGACATTCACGTTCACCAAATGATGGTCAGATAAAAAAAAATTCCAAGTTTTTGTTGTCTGTATTGACGCATCTCAGTTTATTTTCTTCATACGGCATCACTTTGCTTAACATATGTCATTTGTAAATGTATAGTAAATGCGTAATTAATTATTGAAATTATAGAATAATGCAAATAACTTATTAATTTTAATTAAATTATAAAATCTTTCAACTTTACTAGGTAGGTATACCTCTACGTCTACTGTATAAGGATTATGAATAAAGAAAGATTGCTTAAGGTTAAATTAACAACGACCAACGTTTGGTTTGGTGTATAACTGAACAAAAAAACAAAACAAAAAATAAAAGAACAAATTGAAATCTCAACGGTATACGCTTTTTCAGATTAAATATTCATTAAAAGATTTAAAAATGAAATTGTTTTTCTATGCTTTTGTTTCAGAAACCATGATAAAGTACCATAATTAAAAAACAAATCTTCCATAATATGCAAATGCTTCCAGTATATATGCATGTACCTCCTATACCTATATATCCTATAGGTACACCTACCTACTTTACTTATCGACCATGTATATATAGTAGTTAATGCTAGACAATTCTACTCTCCAAATATAGTATAATTAACTACAATATGAAATTATTGTACAATGGGAGGAAATTTACATCGGCCAACCAGGCGTTTGCATATTATTAAGATGTGTATAATTAAAAGAGACGCGAATATGCAGCTTAATGAGCAAATTAAAGCTGTATAATTACTAAAGCGTATAGAAGTGCAAGTAAAGCACTTTGTCCGGGAAAGGTTTGTTTAAATAATTAAATTTAACGAGGTTGTTGCACGTTGTTATTGTTCAAGGGTTAAGTATTTCAAAGTTTGTTACGTTAGTGGTTTTCATTGTTTATCTTTTGGCTTGGTTATATGTCCGTAGTACATAATAACCACATAACGTTGTGAGAAATTAGAAAGTTTAATATTTGAAAATTAAGTTATCGATTTATTTAATGATTAATACATATACAGTGGCGAGATAACAAAGTTATGTAATACGTTAAAAATTATAAAATTTGTATTTTGATCGACCAAAATTGAATAACTATGATGAAAAAAAATATTTTAAATCAACTAGTTTTGTTCAATATTTTATTTTTAACCAATTCTATGAAAACTTTTAAAACCAAAAAATTCCAAAATTATTGTTACTTTTAAGGGGGAGACAAAGTGATGCAATTCTTATAATTCATAGTAAACGAAATATGAACTCGATAATTGTATGTTATTAATTTTAGTTTATAGATCACAATTAGAACGATTTATAATAATTTATTGCTGAGTTCATTAATAAACAATGTATGTACATATATATAGATTAATTTGTTTTATCATTTTTTTAAAAATCGTCCCATGAATAATTCTCTTGTTTTACCGAAAATATTAGAATAATGAATTTATTGCGCTAAAGCCAATTTTACTTATCTCTTTCTGAAATAACATTTGAATTATACATAATTTCAATTTTGAAAAGAGAAATTATCAAAATTATGATATTTTCGTGTTTTACAATTTATCTAAATCCTTACAAATAATGTCAAATTATGTACATAACACTGTTTATATTGGTTCTAGTGTTGTGTAAACCGTTACAAATGTTTAGTACTTTGTTAACAGATTTAAGTCTAATAAACCACAAAGCCAAAATACATTACTTAAACATTGTTTATGTACGGATATCTGGCAACTAATTTCTATCTATTTTTCTGTAAATTTTCGTCTGTCACTTTAACGAGCTGCACGATAAAACATAACTGACGTGAATTTATCTTAAAGTGAAATGTGAATCCGTCTGTGCAAATACAAATTGTGTTAATATTCAAAGCTTGACATGGGTCTAATAGAGCTTTTGATATTTTCTTCTAAACGGCTGTATAGAAATATTGTGTATTTACACAAAACATACAGAAGAATTTTGTCGCAGGTACCTTTATATATACATACATACATAAATACACATACAGATCATATAAAATATATAGAAGACCAATGTTAAATATATCTATAGGAAAAGTTGTACGATTATAGTTCAAAAAAATCTTTTTTTCATCCTACTTTGCTCAACTTTATTCAAATGCTAATGCGGCAACTTTTAGTTTAGAATTATGAAAAGGATTCGGTGTTAGAATGTACATTTGTACTGATTTAACATAAAGTTTCTTATGAATATTTTGTCGGTGAAAATTGACTAAAAAATATGAATTTTTTGTTTTGTTTTGTTTTTGTTTACATATTAAAGCACAACATCAACCATCCCATTAATTTGGATTCTACATATAATCATTTTTTAATGACTATGAAATGCTTAAAAATATATAACATCTTAAAAAATGTTGCAAGTTGTATAATTATTTTATATATTTTTTTTCTAACAATTGGTATTGGAATTTTATACAAGTAAATTTTTCTATTTCTTTCGATTTATAATGTACTTTATATTATGAAGTAAACATGTTTACTAAAGTACAATTCAATCTATATACAAACGTATACAATACTGAATACAGTCACTCTTTAGATTGTATACATATTATTAAGTACCTACTTACTACAATATCCAAAGATTTTTTTTCCAAAATAACCAACTATATGTGCACAATGTACAAAAAACAAGTAATGAACATTACATACCTGAACTCTCCAAACAAACCATGTGATTTTCTGGGAAGATTTTTCTAAGGAATATTCCATTTATATATGTATAGATACTTTCAAGACGTAAATGGAGTGGAAAAGTTAATTCAATTTAAAGCTTAAATGTTGGCGATCCGCAAGAAAATAAATACAATTGAACGACAAATAGAATATATATGTAAGTAAGTAAGGAAAACAAATGAAAATCTAAATGTATTGATGTATATTAATGTTAAAAGGCGATGTTCAAAGTGCAACATTTTCTATTAATTTTAAGAATAATTGTGAATAGGGTCAAGTTGAAATGATGGTAGGTGTCGCATCTTAGTTGTGTGAAAATTTATATAATCAATAAAATAAAAATGATCCTAGAGGTATGTACTTACAATACAATACATTATATACCTAAACCAATTCGATTTAATTTTTTTTTCATCGATAAGAATTTAATGTAGTTAGTCACGAGCTATTTATTTAATTCTTAATTAAAAGAGGGTGATAAGAAACCACTATTAATATACCATATTATTATACACCGCTATCGTAATTGTATATGTATATTATATACAACATCAATATCAAGAATAATAAATAGAAAGGATCTATTTTCCCTTCCAGACATACAAAAACATTCCGTTTTACTTGTCTGATGCCCGCACTTTTTTCCATTTCGATTTTTTTGCAATATCCCTGTCGTAATTTATCTATACTAACGGCCATCAAGTGGGCAATAAATATATTTGTTTTCTGATTATTTTCATCGAACGAATATTGGCTTTTTGTTTGTTCATTCGATTCTTTTAGGTATTCGATAAGTGAGTATCTAACACATGGGATTATTTAATTAAAAAGCAAAAATATTATTTACGTAAGAATATAGTGCTATATATTACATATTTATACATATATTCATAAAATAGTATCTACTTTCTTCACTATAATGTACATAAATAGCAGTATCGTTTATAATATATAGAAATAGAAAGGGTCCAAGTATGATATATCAGTGTAAAAGATAATGGTCTATAATTTCGAGTATATTGTATGGTGAAATATAATTTATTAGAAAATATAACCTAAAATATGTATGGTCGATAATATTGCTGTGTTGGGTCTGATTTATAGACAAATAAATCTTCCAAGTAATTAGTGTATTGAAAAATTGAATTATATTTTAGTTATCTACGTGATATGTAACATGAAAAAATAATTTATATATTTGGTTAATTATTTTGTTTTGTATATGATGTTATAGAGATCAAGGACATTTTATAATAACGTAGAATCACTGAATTTATAGCAAAATAAATAATGCCCAAAATTATAACCCACCGTCAAACCATTTGAAAAGTCACCCTAAGTTTAAAGATTAAATGAGGATTTCAACTTTCTTAACTAACAAAACCAGGGGCTCCAAGAAAACTTTAAAGTTTTCTTTATTGCCCGTCCATTCATAATAACATGTTTTAGGGGTATTAAGAAAAATGAAAAAATGTCTTAAAGGAATTTGTCTCATTGCGTGTTCTGTTCAGACCGAGTCAAAGTCTGTTAAAAGTGGTTACATGAACATAACTTTATAACAATGTTAACTTGACATAGGTCTCAAAATTGAACAACAACTTACTGCGTACAAATAAAAAAGTGCCTTTTTATGTTTTCAAAGTTGTTTTTAGCATATTTACGGCCGATATGTTGGTTTAGGTACATACTATAATGTATTGTATATTTGTTTGGCCAATAAGTAAAACGATAATTTATTTTATTATTCATTTTAGTGTATATGCTAATGTCATATATTTGTATACAACTGCTAATTAATGTAATTAATTAGACGTCAAACAACTGTCCAATTGTCCAATTCATTTTCCGTCCATGGAGTCAGATTATGGAACTCATTACCTACCGATATTAATAACAGAGGAAATGCTTAGTCTTAAATTGAATTTGCTTAAATTGAATTTGCTTGGTGTGTATATGTAAATAAATAAATACAAATACAATTCCTACGGCTTGTCAATCGTACCTAAGTAGGTATACCTTTTCTGATGAATGAAGAAAGATGTTAATCAGTTATTTCTTTAAGATTTCAATGGTTTTCACCTCAAATAAACACATCCGAACACCTTATTAGCTTCAATACAAAATAGCCCACCGAATTTAAATTGTTGCTCGAAGACATACCTGACTACATACAATTATTCTACATAGACATTTTAGGTTAAATTGAAATTAAATCACAAAGTCGCTTTAATCACCAATAAAATAATTTCAGAAACCGAGAAATTCCAATTTAATACAAAGAAATTCCACTTCATTCATTTATACTTGCACTTGCACTCAGTAGGAAACAAATTATTACCCCGTTATCCGCCAAGGAGACTTTTAAAATAATTGCAAAAGGCACAAAATATAACCCTTTTTTATTCATACTGTGAGCTAGACAGTAAACAATACCCGTCGCTTTAACAATAAAATAAAAATATAAAAAATTGTACATTTACAATATCATCTATATAAAGGGATTAAATGAAATCCTTCGTTCTTGGCAAGGATAAAAATATGGAATAAATTCATATTTTAGTTGTGGAATAAAAATTACAATAACATTGTGCAAAATATATCAAATTGTGTTACCCGCGAATATTTGTATAATAGATATTCACAAATAATAATTTGTATAATTTAAAGGATTAAACTATTTAGTAATCCAGAATTAATTTAATTTAATGTAATCTACTTAAAATTGATTAAAGTTTGTACGACAAAACCTCAGCGCATAAAGTTCATGTAGATATAACGTCTAATTTGATAAATTTGCCGAACAAATTTTCGTTCCGGGAAGATTCTGAAGAAATGAAGGATGACTTTGTTAGCTTTGAAAATTTCGTTTTTCACGTGAAGATTTGTCTTAGCCTTTCATATACATATGTAACACAGTATGTAGTAGAATAGTAGATAGATGGACTTTTGTTTTATCTTTCAGTTTTTAACATACATTATTATAGGAAAATATAGCTCAAGTACATTAAGTATATTTAATATACAGGGTGTAACGTAATGCGAGGTCAAATATTTTTTTAAATATGGTCAAGACATTAAAAATATAATATGGATTCTCTTAAAATGACCTCCCCTACATACAAATACTGCTTGGATGATCTTACAATACTTTACAATATACTATATATGAGTAGTATAGAAAAGCCCAAAATTTAATTTAAAAGAAAATTCAACAAATATTCAACAATATTCTTGTCATATGTTAAATATGAAAAATGTATTTTCATTTAAAAAAACCAACAAAAATCTTATATGTAGAAGCCCCATTATGTCAACAAGCTTTTCATCTCAACATTTTTAGGTTAAATATCGATAGATGGCAAGTCGAAATATATATGGTGAAATACTTCTATAATTACTTTCTGGTCAGGGCTATATAATAGTGATTTATGTTTTTCCTTCAAATTATATGTTTTTCTTATAACCGCATACACGATAACCAGAGACTCTTCATTAATATATAGAAAAGTCGAAGTAATATCCACTCGATATACATATGTGCACATATATGTTCGTACTAATATATATATATACTAGTTGTATGTACATACAAAACTCTAGGAAGAGAATAATTTCATCGAAGACGTGATAAACACAATAAAACATAAGAAGATTTGGTTAAAGCTATCTTAATGTAAGCATTGTAGATATCATCTGATATTTATGGCCATATATTGATTTGTATCGGAAATAATTAATTTGATTTATTGCTGAAATGGGAAATAATATTTCTCTGCCTAACGAAATCAATGCGAACTAATACATATATAAGTATATTGAGTTTGTAATGCCCGGCCATATAGAATACTGGACAGGATAATAATAATAGGATGTAAAGGATTAGTGGACCAACAATTGGGTAGATAATTCACAGACTGGTAAATAAAATTTATTGTTGTTTTAAAGTTATTTTACAATTCGCATTTGACTATATTTATTTACAAACATGGCCCTGCAAAACTTATTGTTATTTAAGAGACGTAACGTAATGAATTCAAATTTTGAATTGAGTGAATCTTCAAATAAATTATATAACCAATATTATGCACCAAGTTAACTTTACGTTATATAAAATCAATTATTATTGATTCTAATTTTCTTAAGAAATTAAACCTTGCAGCAATATTTCTAACATTAGGTATTCATAAGATTTCTTAAAATACAATTTAATCAAAATGTTATTATTTAATGTAGAAGTAGCTATAGGTAAGGTATTTCTATAAAATTTAATTAAAATCCAAAATGAAATAAAAAAAAAATCCTTCTTTATACCAGTAGCACATCTAGGTAGATAATCAAAGAGTAAAATATTAAATGTGAATTTAAAAAAAATAAAGATGATTTTTAATTTTCAACGTTCCGGTTCGTTCCTGTTTCTTTTTTCATTCAGCCACTTGAAATATTCGACAATTTTCATCGCACCATTTTCTGCTTATTTTAAATACATTCAATATTAATTGATTCCAATGAAATCTCGACGAAAATCTTTCATTTTTTTTCCTCCATATTGTTTGCTCAATATTTTTCATTTTACATACCGGCAAAAGGAATAAATCATTTCCCCATGTTCACTATGTTAGAGCCAACAACAGCCTGACAGAAACACAAGATTCAATTCCGGAAGATTGATTTTTTGTAAAGTAGGTGCCGAATATTTATATAGGGCTTGCCCGATATTTCCAATGTTGTCATATAATGTATGTATATACTCGGTAACTATATATGATAAATATATTACCCTAGGAGCCTAGAGATGTACCCAAATTTCTACGTACTCTCTATATATGAAACGTATTGTTTCGTCGGATTTTGGATATAACACGTTAAATCAATAATACAAAACGTTGCTCGAGTACGAAGTATATTTGATAAGCCACAACAGAGCTTTTCATTGTGTTAATTGATTTTCAATAGCAATTATATTTAATTGAATTTATTTGTTCACATTCCAGACCAGTGTTTTTACTCTTTTAAGATTCAACAAACCGAATAGGGAACATTTTACTCAGACATTAAAGAAATTTAATCAATATGACGGTTGATTTACTGTTGAAAAAAGATGAGTTTTACCATTATGTTTGGATAACAGAAGAAAAATATCAATTTGAGAGTTGTTTGTTCATCAATTGTTATGTCTGACAAAAATGTATATTTTATACAACATACCCATACAAATATCTAATACGTAAAGAAAAAATGGAAGTACATACATACATATATTTCTAATAATGGATATTTTGTGCGTAGGTACCTAACAGCAACGTTGTTAGAGCATTAAACATAATTTTTCCATACATTTTTATGTGTACATGCGAATACACTTTGAAGATAATAATAGACTCTGTTTATTCCATCCGTAATATAGGTTCTGGAAAAAATGTTCTAAAACCGTTTTGCAATTCTGTATACCATCTTGTGAAAACTGTACAAAGAAAACATCCATTGTATATTCCTCAGCTATAATTTGCGAGTAGTTTCGAATCAAAACTATCAGATCCTCCGATATTTTTAAAAAAAAAAATCTCCAACTTCAACTTTATTTTTTATCGAAAATATTGACAAAGCGAAAGGAGTTTAAGAGATGACGTGCTTTTTTTATGAGCTCAATGTAACTTCACTGAGTTTTTGGATTTCTCAATTCTAAAATTTTGGAAAATGTTTTTTTTTTTTTCAATTTATTGAAGGACACACTTTAATACAATATATTATTATATAATAATGTATGTATATACATACATATGTATTATACATAACTAATATGTATGCAAATATTGTGTTGAACAAGATAAAACATAAATGCAAAATCTGTCATATGCAACAAACCTTGACATGTAACAAGAAAATCGTGAAAACTTTATGTTTTGGGAAAAGTTTTTGGAAGATTAAAAAGTTTTCCCGAACGTTCTGAAGTAAACATATTTTACGGTCTATGGGGTAAGTTGTAAGCATAAAGTTAATTTTATCATATTGCCTCACCGAGTTTAGCTTTCTCTCCTTTTTGTTTCTTTAGAATTTGCTAGGTTGAAAATATAGGTAGATACATATAGTAAAAACTTTGTATTGTAGTTTCACCTTTTTGATATTAAATTACTCAGTTCTGGCTTAATTTAAACTTTTTTTTGGTTTATCCGTTGTATAAATTTACACAAGATATTGTGAGGTTATATACTTTCTTCTAGGCGTTGATAAGTAAGTATACAGAACATTCTTTTTCCATATTAAAGGTAAATAAATTTAGTAGATGTAGTTCAATCAATTAAATGAAACTGAGTTACATATCGTGGGTATACAACAAGAAGTGACAAAGTTATTAACTAAGAAAATCGTGATATTTTCATTTTGATGTTTGAAATATAATTCATTAACATCCATATTCACTATAAATGTCATTTTGAAACATTGAAAACCTAAGGGAAAATTGTGAAAATCTGAATCCTGAATTTGCTAGATATTATCTATAAATTAATATGTATTGAAAATAGGAATTGTTATTTTCACAAGAAATTTTGCAAAGTCAGCAGCTTAACATCATTACACAATGTTTCAGTGATTGAATATCTCTACATATATATGTACGTACATATGTATGTAGGTATTTCTATATATACGTATATGTATGTAAAAGCTTCTTGAAGAAAATCTTCAATTTGTTTCCTTTTTTGCTTTAGTAATCTTTGCATGGCATGGAGTACCTATTATGTTGGTATAAGTTTGTAGCAAAGTCACAAAAAAGCATTCTGCCAATCAGCCATTGAATAAAAAGTTTATCAAAATTTTATTAAAAGTTACTCATAGCATTAAAAGCATATTAATTCAAACTTTTTTAATGAAAAATTATTGAGAATCTCTACCTTGGTGAAAAACTTCAGAAAAGCCAAAGAAAAGCAAGAATGAAATAAAGAAGCAGAAGGAAAAAAAAAATCAAAGTCTCTGCCGGAATAAGATTTAATGAAATGAAATGCTTTGTATGTGATATTGTAATCCTTAAGTAATACAGCCAATTTATCATTGTCAATAAGATATTCGACTCAATACGTTCAAGGGTAAAAGAAAATCGAGAAAGACAACCATTTCTATACGATTGGAATATAAATTTCTCTTTTTCATGTATTGATTTGCATTAATCACGTATTGTCAAGCTGTGACACAAGTGGAATACTAATGTCAAAGTAGTTCTAAGCGCTTTTTTTTACGATGATGATCTATATAGAGCGGCAGTCAGCTTATTTGAAGTCAATAAGCGAATCATGATTTGGAACTATGGTTGTATGTTTATTGATTACATGAAGTGGTAATTGTCTCAATATAAGTAGTTGTAGTAAGATTTGTCAATGGAAAATCATCTTGAAAAGATGTATTAACAAACAAACATATGTGTATGGTGCAAAGGGTGCGTATAATACAGTTTCCTATGTACCTATATATATTTCCTTAATATTATTTATGAAAAGCTCAATCAATCTTATACAAAATAGCTTTGTGCCATATTTGCTGCCATTACATAACCTAAAAACTTATTTCTTTTAATACTCTGTATATTACTGTTGCTATTATCTACAACAATACCTATACTCACTCATATACAAAATATACATACAACCCTTATGAGAATAACCAGCAATTTTGAAACAAATTTAATGATGAGATTGATTAAGAAGGAAGGGGGATACACATAGTATTTCCTATAAAGATAAGCTTAGATGAAGTTTCTGTATAGTCTCTGGTATCATAATATTTTACATAAATAATCCCAAATCTTTAACAAGAAAACAAAAGAAAAACAATTTCCGAAAATTATGTTTCCGAAAGCAGTCAGCCAGAGTCTCTAAAGCGTTGTCTTGAATTTAAGATGTATCGTATACGCATTGCTTTTGTATTACACAAAACACAGAACTCTGCCTACAGCCGTTTATAACATAAAAAGATGAAAACAAGGGCAGGGAAGAATTATGGGGGACAAAATAATAAATTTAGATAAATTTTCTCAATTTTCATAGCATAAATTATTTGGACGAACACGTATTTATTTGACTGGTAATTTTATAAAAATGTCAGAATCTTTTGTTGGGATGTATAAAGAAGAAAAATATTTTCACTGACAAAAGTGAGGTATAGGAAAATTTTGTACAAATTTTCTTCTTTTTTTTTTCTTTTTAAAAGCCAAACTGTATGTTGTACTGTTTTCTGTTTTGTATGTGTATTTGTTATGAGTATGAAAACCACCCTTAAAGATAAATTAATGTGTGAAGTATAGCCTTGTTGCTTTATTGCGTGTAGTAGTTGGTAGAAAGCGGAAAATTTAGCCTTTTCTATGTAAGTGATGTAATTACGATGAAAAACTGAAAACAGGAATGGACACGATAATGAAGTTAATAAATGAGTTCTTATATATTGAGATGTGTTAACAAAACAATTTTTAGCTTAGTGTCAGCTATTACGTTTCAAGAATACAAATAAGTAAGGACTCTTCACCCAATATTAAAATGTCATAGATTTTATATTTTTTATTTTTTTTATTTAAAAAACCTCTCGATTTTATATTTTATATATAAATAATAATACATATTGTCTGAAAGTTGATTATAATTTCAAATTATATGACGCCATTATGATTGCTACATCACCGTCTAACCAAACGTCTACGATTTAAGTTTAAAATACTTATATGCACAAGCACATATATACATTATATGAAAAATGTATTTACCTATACGAAATAAATTATGTTCCATTTTTAAATTAAATTTTCCTCAAAGCCATATAGTCTATACTTCAACAAACATTTTCTTTCTCTAAATATTTGCAGAATTTTTAATCTTCAAAATATAAATTGCCACACTACACTCTAATATAAACAAATATTTCGCTATCTGAGTTTTTAATAAAAATCTTATGAGTTATAACAGATTTTTTAGAAAATTTATTTAAATTCCGAGGAGCGAGAACATAAATAAACTTGAATAACATTTATCAAAAGACCTAGTACCGTGTCCACAAATTCACATTTATTTATATAAATGTGCTCGAATATAATTCATCTTTTCAAGTTGGATATATAAAATCTAGATGGAAAATGAATTTATGCACTATGCGGTTAAATTGTATTGGCTAACCTTAAATCCATTTTTTGCACTACATCCGGTGATGTGGGGTTAATTTACATACTACATTTATTTAAAGTTGTTCGTATAAGTATGGTAAATGCCACTTCATATCTACTACAATACAAATGTGAATAAATAATTGTTAAAAAGTTTATCTCTTATAAATAGGTACTTAAAGGGTTAAATTACCGGATAAGCACACTAAGTCCGAATTTAGGGTATCAGAATTTTGAGGTCCAAATCAAACGAAGAGGTGAAATTTTCATTCCTACAAACATCATGTCTGACGAACAATATTCATTCATTTTCTCACAATATATTTATGAACTGATGGTTAACGATGAAATATTTCGAATAGTTCTTTCCAAATAGCGAGACAGAGAAGTATTTTTGTATTATCTATTTTGTTGGCATTTTTTTGTTCTGATAAATATTCAAGGAATTATTGCAATAAAAGGGAAAATTGGAAAATCTGAACAAAGCAGTTTTTTTTTCTACAAATTTAATAAATTTAATCTTAATATTAACGTTTCTACTCACCTTAATAGTTTCTGTCGGTAATATTTTCATAAAACATTTACGCGAGATGAATGTTGAATTATATTCACACACAAAATGTTCACAATGTCCAAAATTTTTTTTTAAATCTATAACATACAACACTTCCAATGTTTATTATACATTTTCGACACCTACATAAAGATGATTTTAATATGATTATTATTAATTATGACCGCAAACTGACGGAAATTACATTAAATTAAAATAAAAAACTCAAAAATTTCGATTAAAAATGTGGTCCTACTAGTCATCCGTAGTGAAACCAGTAAAGAATGAATAATTGGCTACGCCGATTATAATATACCCGTACGAGTATTTGTTTATTATCTACGATTGTATAACAAATATAATATTAAATACAGTGGCGAAAATAAGTCTTGAATCACACCCAAAATATTGGCCATTTTTTAAAAAATTGATCTGATATATATTTATATATGCAGTTGCAAACATAAATCTACATACACTTTGTTAAAAAAAGGCCAATATTTTAGGTGTTTGCAGATTTATGTTCGCAACTGCATATATAAATATATATCAGATCAATTTTTTAAAAAATGGCCAATATTTTGGGTGTACGCAGCCTTATGTTCGCCACTGTATGTATTATTGAGTAAATTGAATACAAATGACTAAAATCCCTAGAAACTAGAAATGACGTCAAATTGCTAACAGCGCCATAACGGTAAATAGTTCAAAAGTAAAATTGTCTCGTATAGCGTATTCCGTATTGAGTTGACCAGATATTGCAAATAAACGAAATTTTTAAAGCAAACTTTTTGTGATATTTTCACCATAAGTGCAGGGATTAAGCAACATCAATTTTATGCAATAAAAAAAAAATCGATATTGTATATAAGCCATCGATACATTAACGTAAATACGAGTACATATGTACGTAACTACTTCTTTTAGTTTAGACCTTTAGACACTCTATAAAAGAGATAGATACAAATAACTGAAATGTTCGTTTCATTTCGTTCAGATCTTCTAAATCTAAATGCTAATGTATACGTACAATTAGTATATCTCTACACAGTGTTGTTTTTACACATTGTAAGTAATCAATTCCATTCGTTCAGTTATCTTTGCTAAAAACAAAATCGCTGAAAACACGAATGTTCATCAGTCAACAGTCAACTTAAATTTATATAGGTACAAGTAAAAGTGTCAGTATTTTGTGAATAATAAAGATTTTTGCCAAACTTTTAACCAAAACTAAGAAAAATAAGTGATAGGTAATGTTTTCTATTTTGTTTTTTTAAATATTTTATATATACTTACACTGATGCATACATATATGTATATGCGTGTGTACAATACAATAAAAGTATAATTAATTCAATTGATTACTATACATATAATAATATGGAAAATGTTGATACGTTAATACTACACTGCATATAGATAGTGTATCACTGGTAATACGGTTTTAATTTTCTGTCAAATCTAGTACAATGAATAATTATTTTTAACTAAATAAAATTTAACGCATTCCCTATGATGTTCAAAATAGAATAACAATTCAGCTATTGTCAGAGTCGTCTTTGTATTTTTTTTAACAATGAAACATATAAAAAGCAAAATAAATAAAATTTTGTTTTTAAATTTACAAACAAAATACTTAAATTAACAAATTGTTACACACACACATATATCTTTCGAATATATCAGAAAGAGTATAACTCAAAAAATTACATTTTATTTTAATTATTTATTTAATAAACAATGAGGTATTTTAAAGGCAATATGGATTTTGTATTTATTTTATGATTTATGTAAATGAATAAATAAACATAGATAAAAA
>JANSTT010011823.1:0-23949 GCA_026745375.1 Platyura marginata | reverse complement strand
ATGAGTTTTAATGGTTTTGTAAATTTATTTTGTCATATAATGTATGAAATCTGCCTTAGAGTTATCGTATTATAAGTATTATGTACATATCCCAAGTAGCAATTTGTAAACCGGTAATGCAACGGTTGTACAACTCTAGTTAAAAATAGTAAAAAGTAAAAAGAGGCCCTAATAACGTTAATAATACGTCCCACCAACTTTGCTACAACTGTGTTTAGACAGTTTTTTTTAAACTTAAGTTATTCTTGCTACGTTATAAAAACGTAATTATAACGATCTAAACTCTATTTAAACTTAAATAGAATAAATAGAAATTAAATTATTCTGGTTGAAATTGTGCTGTTGTTATTATAACGTTTTTAAAACGTGTTCCATCTAACGCGAGTTCAATTTAAGTTTTCTTTTAAAGTTCGGTGTTAAATTGCTACTTGGAATGTATTATATCCATTTGTATATACATAAACACTTTTTTTTTGTGTTTGCCTCATTCTGTAGTAATGATGTCTCCTGTCATACAAAGTAGATTTTTCTATATGTAAAAAGCATACTTAACATCGTATATAAAATATGTGGAGTGTACTGGATTATCATGACTAATATACATTTAATTTGCCCAACTCTGAAGTTACATGCTTTTTGAAATTAATCCGTTTTTCTTTGGCCTCCCTTAAAGTATGTTGGCATATCTACATAATCATGTTTTTATAATAAAGATGGCTATATAAAGAGATTTACAAAACATAAAAACAAAAAATCTGTGTTTTCACTTTATTCGTCTTGTACTGACTAATTTTGAATAATTTAAATGAGATATATATATATATATATATATATATATATATACTAATTAGTTAGCCGAAAATAAAGTCAGCCCAGACAAGATTAATCGCACTACCATCTTGACGAATTAACATTTTCAACAATACGCTTCGTGTCAAAAAATAGCCCTGTTGAGAGCGTGTAAAGCTTTTACATTTCCCACATTTTGTTGATTGTTTGTGTTCAGAGATTAAGCTTAAAAATGTATTTCGTAATTGCTTAAATCCCACCAAAGAAAAAAAAACCAAAAATTATACATAATCATAAAGTACCCACATTACCTATGTACTAAGCATTGTAATACTAAATGTAAACACGACAAATAAAGGTGTGAGTTTACCGTACGTGTTAACTATTATATATATAAATTGACATACAAATATGCTTTCTGTGTGTAGATCTTTTCTTTTTCTTTTTCCACTGTAGTTGAAGTCACGAGTTCACATTATCTCGTGAAAAGTTCCGACTTTTGATTTAAATAGAACTTTAGCCACCACGAGCGGGCGATCTAATGTTGCACTTCAACCTGATTGATGTATGAAAAGACAGCTGGAAAATCACACACCTATTTAACCAATCCATCAGTAAGGAATCAAAACTTCAACCATTCCAGGCTTCAACCTAACAAGGAAAAACTAAACAAACCAAAATGAATATCAAATACAAACAAACCATTGACGATGTGCAGATTCCTTACATAAGTGGGGACATTGTTGCTTTTCCAGAATGCGATTGTGATGTGGCTAACCAGACAATTCAACATATATTTTAACCAAATGCCCAACTCGAGCGTATCTTGGAAAACCTATGAACATTTTTAATGCTACCCTAGCCAGAATATAGAATGGTTAAACAATTTAGACGTGGACATGCACACATATAGTAAACTATTTATATTTTCTGAAAAACATTTTCTGAAAAACATATTCTATGCAATGTATAATGTATATATATAATACATATGTATGTGCAATGAACTGTAGCCAAATGCTATAATCCTTTGATTAATATTGCGTTAAAGTTTAAAAATAGATAGATCAATATTTATCTATAGATATAGTCAATAAAAATATTTGTTTTTTATATTAAAATTTATTTATATATTTAAATGGTACCGACTACAGACCCTTTAAGTAAATTTCACGAAAGGGCAAATCCTTTAATGTTTTGTAATTAGTTTAATTAGAAAGTTTGTTTAATTCCTTTGATTTACTGATTCATTCCAAAAATATCCATACCTCTATAACATCTTCGAGAAGCAAATAATATTCCCTTATTTACGTTTATGTAATAAAAGAGTAAAGTCAATATTAATTTAACCTTCACGAAAAATCGTTTCATCTTTGCGGCACACAAATAATATACCATTTAATCATTTTCTTGTGAATTCACTTCCATCCTTTAATCTAAAATCTATATAGGAAATTTGGTAAAATTGTAAAAGGTGATAAATTGCTTAATCAAATATTATGTTAAATTGTCATTAGTGCGCGATTCCGTTAATTTTAATTTATATGGAAAATCGGTAATTCTTAAGATATTCGAGAATATGTAGGTATGTATGTGTGAGAAGAAAGAAACCTTAACATAATATTTGATAGACTTTTAATATGCGTGACTAGAAAATGTCGTTACTTAAAAATTAACAAAAAGGGGGTTGTTAATGTTGATAAAATCGGCCTATAAAAAGAATTTACATTATAACTATTATAATAATTCATGTGAAAGTCTAATCGGACTTGGGCAATCTGTAATGGGTCAATCTTTAATTAAAAATAATTACCTAACTCTACGATCTACGTATGTATATAGGAATCAAATTATAGAATGGAGCAACAAAATCAATTTCCAAAAATACCTTTTATTTTATTTATTTATTCATTCATTGAGGCACCCTGTAACTTAATTGTATTATTTTCAATTTTTGCAAAAAATAAATTTTAATTTTTTTTTTTTAGTTTGTAAATGTTCCTACAATTTAAAAAAAACTCCCCATTGTTTATAACATTTTACTGTCTGCGTAACTAGCTTAGCTTGCCAGTATTTATTAGATTTAGGGAAGTAATTAATCGAGTTAACTAGTACTACATATTTCAAAATTTCCGGTTAATCTTCATTCTTTAATCAAGTATCAGTATTAGTCATCGAATACGACGTATTTTATACTTATAAATAAATAAACAATAAGATAAAGTGTAGTTATTAAATTAAATTGTACATATGTATGTAGCACCTACATAGTTGCCTGATTGGAAGTATGTCATAAAAGATAGAATCAATCCATAATAATCCAATATTGATAAATACAAAACAAACAGTAATATTTGTTATCTTTTTAACGGACAATAGTATTTTAATCTACTTAAAAAAAGACAAAAAGAATAAATAATTTTAAATCAGCCATGTGCCTGCTTTAATTTTTTATCAGCTTAAAAATTCCATTGCTTCGAATACCACATACATACATCTGACAATTAATAGAATTAAATGACAAAACCAAATGGACAGTCGACAATGGCAAAAGAGCCAATAAGCTAATAATCCCAGCTATTTTGAATATGTTATGGTATGGAATAGAACAATAGAACCATAGAAATTTATAATTTGCACACCTACACCCAACACTGACTCCATTTTAATTATTAGATGGAATTTAGAATAGATAAAATGTTGTAGGCAGGTATCTACCTACTCTACCTACATACAAACAATGTTCGATTTACGTAAAGTTCTTATTGCAAGCGAAGTTAGCAATTTTTATATACAACTGTAAACAATAACTTAAAATAGTTAATAAATATCCTATTATGTAATAATAATTAGTAACAGCAATCTTAAGAAGAAAAAATGAAAATACTAATACCGACCAAATGGCTCAGTCATGCTGATGTCATTTGAAACGAGAGGTTCCGGGTTCGATCCCTTTGTAAGAGTAAAAATATTAAGTGTAAAAATATTAAGATTGCGCTTTTGGCGGAGTGATTCGGATTCCACTTAAAACTGTAGGTCTATGGCATCATCATTTTAGGGAATAATTGTTGAAATTTGCCAATTCTACGAAGGAAACATTTCAAATGTTAGAAGAAAATATTTGAAGTATGACAATTTTTAGAGTATGGTAGTTGCACCTCAAAAGCAGTTGAAAGACCTCCGAAAGAGGGTTGAGCAGGAAGTTAAAACCAGTTCAAGAAAACTCCACTAAAAAAATTGATCGTTGCGTAAATCAAACATTACCTGTATATTATTATTGGGAGCTCAAATAGAAGTTTATAATTATTGAGACGAAAATTCTTCAATATCTTTTTTGTGCTACTTAACTGAAGGTTTTCATATTCTTTCAATATTTCCATTAAATTGTGGTATATAAGAAATTTAAAAGTCATGTCTATCTAAATTTAATATTTAAACGTAGGGATTGACAGCACACTGACTCTTATCTCTTCGTCTCTATAAGGTGAACGTGTCATAAATTGTCATTTTTCTACATGAAAGTACATACCGTAATTTTCTAGCTATATCTAAATAGGAAATAATGCGGTTGAAACAAAGAATTGTAATTAGTTGGGAATGGATTAAGTGAGTTTTTATCGTAAAAACGAAAATCATTTACGAATATTTTGCGTGAACGTATTGCTAAACGTTTTCCATTTTGTTTATGTTTGCTGGTAGGGAAACAATTTTTTAACGAATATCAATAACTCATCTTTTTACCCTATGATTTTGCACCATTTTTAGTTTATTAAAAAAAAGAGGAACAATCTTGTTTGAGTATTGGGTCGTTTGAAAGGCAGAACGTTTCACCTTTACAACATTTATTTGACAACAATCTGACATTTTGGAAAAGGATGATGGTTTTTTAGACAAATTATAAAATATGGCTTAGTTGTATGTGTATTGTACTTATCTTATAAAAGTTGTCTCTGTTAAATTCTGATTAGGTAACTAAATAGATGTTTTGGTTTTTACGAATCGAAAAAAATGTTCTGTCATTAGATAAAAAGGAATTTATCATAATAATAACATTTCTGAAGTAAGATTTTAAGATCCAAAATATGTCAATTTACTGGTTCAATCATTTAACTGGGATAATATAAAGAGAATTATTTCATATGACGATATACAGGGTGTCTCAACGAAGACGCTACAAAAAAAAAACTATTAAAGATCTTTTTCGGAAGGTGAAAAAAATCGATCAAAATTAAAGACCTTTAAGCGCCAAACACAAAAGCACTGTGAAATCACTACAATGTATTGTCTGCATGTGACACCCTGTATTTTTCATACATACATATACCTAACTTATAGGTATCTCATGAATAACAACTATGCAAATTAATATTTACAAGAACATTAATGAAAATTACCTGAGTTTCTATGTTTATATGTCTATATCAGATTTCATATAAATCTCTATCTCTCTATATTTATGTTTATGTATGTACATATGTATGCATACGTATCCATATGTATATATGGATGTATGTGAAACAAACGATGATATGGTCGTAATTTAAATAACTCATAAATTCTAACAAACATTTACACAGTGAAATTAGACTTTTGTATATGATCACGTATACACAAATCCCAGGACAACTAAAAACAACATTCATAAATCTCAATTAAAAATCCCTGCACGATACTAAAGCATTTCCAAATTAAAATCTCAAAACAAAACAATTATTAAACGGAAAATGTTTGTAAAAAAAATTATATATTAAAAACACACTCTCTGTGGAATATTTTTTTTTTTGTTTTTTGTACCTGATGGGAAAAAACGCAGATTTTCTTCTTTATTTTTTTTTTATTATTAAAAATGGATTAAGATTTTGTTTGATTTTGTACATTAGAAGTTGATGCCATATTGAGTGTGTACGCATATTGAGTTACTTGACTGTTTTTCATGGATATTTTCATTTTTTTTTTTCGTTGCCCAAAAATCTGTTGAATTATGCAAATGATTTAGCATGCTATATTATGTATATGTATACATAAATATAGATTGATTATTGCTACATTTTCTTTATTATTTGTATTCCCTGGAGACCCACAGCATTATTATAATACAATATTTTCTTAAGCAAATTGATTTTGCTACTAAAGCATTGATTCATTAAAAAAAAAAAATACGGGCCACCCCTCGATTTAATGCTATTTGATTTTAAAGTAATATAAGAAGCGACTGGTATAGAAATAATAATTCAATATTTGTTTTAAATTTTGTGTCTGTATGCGATGCGCGTTACCATCGGCGATTCGTGACTTTTGTTTTTAATTTCCATTCGAAATAATGTTCATCAAGTGAATTTGATGCCTAATACATAGCAAATATTGAAAGAAACCAGTTAGGAAGATATAATTGGCTTAACCGATTATAATATGTATGCCCGTATGAGTAGGTACTTATTTATTATTTTTTGTTCTATTAATGAATATTTTATTATTTTTGTCGTATTCATTTTATCTGAATATTTCGAGTAATATTATATAAAATAGATTGCAGCGCCATAACGGTAGATTGTGGAACTTTACGCACACAGTATGGCCATCTGATTTATACCTTCTTTGATTTGCTCCAAAAACAATAGAAATCTTACTCTATGAGTACTTAATAAACTCTTAGATTTAGACTTAGATTTAATAGCAAATCATTATACTATACGTGAAGCGACCGAAAGCGACGTTAAATAGTTACAATTGGTCCTTTTGAGTAGATAATATTGATATATATATATATATTATCTACTCAAAAGGACCAACTGTATATCTCACAAAAAGTACAATTCTCTTGGGAGAGAAGTGCTTGACAAATTGAGCAGAGGCAGAACAAAATTTTAATTAGAGCGGGGATTATATGCACAAATAGCCCAGTTAGCTGAATTTTGTTCTATTTTCTATTTTTTATTGTGTCTTTGCTAAGGTCAACAAACAATAGACTAAGGTCTTGTACAACTTATAAAGCTTTATATATGCAATTTAAAAATTTGACATTGTTATTTAAAAATTGATTATATAACTGCCTAAAAACATTTAAAATTTTAAAATAAAAGGATTGTAAAATGTACTCATAATGAACCTTTATATGTAGGTATTGTATATTGTCATAGTTTTGGCTGGCAATATAATGTAATTGGCCACTTCAATAGAATTGCTGTCCTTTGTAATGGAAATGACATAACATATCTAATTATAAACGTACATTGCGGGTATGTACTATAGCATTGTTATGTTACACATATTAATGAAGTGTCCACAGCACAGTGTACCATACCATACACCATACCGAACCGATGAACGCAACGGGTGCGGTGACCAGTGACCAACTTCCCCATACTTTAAAATAATTTATTTTTGACTTGTACCGGACGTGCCTATATGTAATGTACAATATAATGTACAATACAAATATATACAGGGGGTATGCGAATAGGACACCTAGGAACAATGATGAAGATAATTAGGGTCGAAATTAATTGTACATAACAAAAATTGGCTGTGTTGCTAGAAATTTATAATAGTCTCTCAATTTCTGCCTGAATACACTAGAAAGGTAAAAAACTAATTAAAATACTTTTTGTGGTAGGTGGTTTTCTCCGTATATTATGTAGTACGGTACAGAGGTATCAGTAACAGAGAATAGTGTTGAAAAGCGTCTATTGTTTGTTGAAAGCTTTTTTTTTGGGGGTAAATTACTCGCTTCGGTATTGTTCAGAATCATTGTTCGAAAAAGTATTCGTTTAAAGTTTTTTTTTTTTTTTTATTAACAACTTTTTAAATAGAGAAGAAAATTTTAATCAGCGGTCGGTCGATTTGTAAGATATTATGGGTTGAACCTTTATAAGATTAGAAAAAATCTAATAATGTTTTCCATTAATTTTTTAATTAGAGTTTTGTTACAATTAGGTAACTATACCGTTAATACTCATTATATAGATAGAAGATGTTAATCAATTTATGTTTGTTTATTTGGAGTAATCTCAGTCATCTAGTACTATATTGGTATTTAATTTATTCCATTTAATTAGGTCAATGAATTCCCATTCATCGACAATTTCTACAACTAGTCCATTAACCTATATATGTATGTACATGTATGTATATTTATTTATTTGAAATGTATGTATCTATACAGGGGCGGCTCAAGAAATTTTATCCAAGCCAAGCGCCTTAGGCAAATTTTTATAAAGCGTCAACTGAAACATTGTGTTTAAAGCATTTCAATTTCTTTATTCAACGCGTAGGTATTTCATAAAAACATTTTTATTAAATAAAATACATAACATTTCTTTCTTGTCTGTATCTGTATTTGTATCTGTAAAAAGTATCTGTTATATTATACGATCGAAAACTAATAAATTACGGATGAAGTGAAAATCAGATTCGCTGCAATAAAATTGAAGTCATTTCTATGGTTTAGAGTCAAAATAGGCACGAACAAAGTCGTAACTAATACTGATATTATAATCGGCGTAGCCAATTACTCCATTTTTACTGTTTTTTTTCTATTTCCGAAGAAGAAATAAAAAATTAAGCACCGTAGGCGGCCGCCAAATTCACCTATATGGGAGAGCCGCCCCTGTATCTATAAAAGAAATAAGAAAAAAAATCCCTTAAGCCAATTTCTATTATTCCATAGCAAAAAAAAAAAAAAATGAGGTAGCCATTTGGAAAATTCACACTTCTCAGTCATTTAATGTAATTTATTTATTGATCCCTTTGTTTTCGATCCACCCTAATGCTTACAACCATCCCATAATCCTAACCATATAATATTAAGTTATTGATTCATATAGAAGAATTGCATGTGACTTCATTTCGTTAGATTATGCCAAAATATGCTTAGTCATGATGATGCGTAAAAATCAGTCTTGTATATAACGAGCATATTCAACCCCCCTTTTAAGGGTTCTGGTTGGAAATTGTTTCATAAAATTGATTTCACCTGTTGAAGGTCGATGGATAGAAAATAATTCAATTACATATAATTGAAAAAAAGAACTGTTACATAAGTATATGATGGCACTTCATGTATGAGAAAAGATAGATGTGGTGTGGTGTGGAAATATTCCATATAAGTACATATGTATGAGTACTGTGTACTTGTGTAGGTATGTATAGTATAATATGTATGTACGGGGTTGGTTTAAGTTATATAAAACTAAGACAATGTTTGCAACATTTGCATTTTAAGCAATTAAGTTAAAATGAGAGGGTGTTGCGAGTTAGTGCACGCTGTACGTACATATGTATATACCTATTTTAGAAACATTCCAGGTAGGTATTTATAATTTATTTCATTATACAGAACAGTGGAAAATTGTACTGTTGCATGGACGAGACCTGCATATTAGAGATGGGGTTATTTAAATTAATTAAAATTTCTATTTCTTTCTTTTTTTTTTTGTGCAAACATTCACAAAACATTTGTACAGGGTTGTTGTTATTGTTGCATTAAATACAATGTACAAATTAATTGAAATTTTATAATTATACTGGGATGTCATATAATTACATACAGCTAGATAGAAATAATGCCCATTTTAATTTTTTGGTCTAGACGCTTTAAAATTTAACATTGTGCACCTGAATGTAGAAAATGTAGAAAAATCTTTAGAGTTTAATTTAATGAATGAGCTTTTCGTCAATCACTGTTTCTTTACAGCAAATATGAATTCAAACGTGTATGTAACGATTGTCGATAAAGCTGCTACTACACCTGCAAAATTTTACATACGTCACGAGTTTGCAAGAGTTCTCACATAAAATATTGGCACATGTAGGTACTATCGAAATATTTTAGCTAATCCCAATTAAAAATAAAATTACGACTAAATCAAATCACTTTCAAATTCATTTATTGATTACTCCATTTAACAGAATTTTTATTTTCAAAATTCGGATTGCAGATTCAGTTCCGATTAGCATGTCCGTACTGTATTACAATTTATTAATGTTTGCGGCACTACTATTTCTTTAAAAATTAAAATTTTATTCACTTTTTCATTTATATGTGTATCAATTGGGCGTTAATTATACGGTCAAAATAAAAAACAATAATATTTACCATAACGAAAAAATAACCAAATAGAATGGACACGATATTTTACGTGACTACAGCACATACAACACATAGTATTTAACAAAACTAATAATAATACAAAAGTAAAAGTTTGTGTACATACTACCTATATACAATAAATTTACAATACACACAATATCCAATCATGCCTCTAGCTACTCGTAACATATTCAAAATAAAAGTTTTTCCAATTTTCAACACTTTTATCGGAAAATTTCATGTCGAACGATTCAATAGATGTTTCTGTCAATTTAAACGATTGATCGAATCCCATGATATCGAAACGATTGGTTGAGTTGGCTTGATAGTTTTATTGAATGTAAACTAAACACAGAAAGGTGTGTATACATATACATATAGATCCACCCTATATAACAACAACAACAACAACAACAACAAAAAACTGCTTCTTTTCAAAAGTAAACGATGTTTTATTCACGAAGCAATCTAAGTTTAAATCAATTTTACAGCAGTATTCAGAACACATTAATCAAATATGTATACCTCTCTATACCTCTAACGGGCAAACCAACATCTTTATCTATCTATCTAGAGAGATATGTATAAATACGGAAAAACTCGGGGAAGAAAAAAAAAAAAAAAAAAACTTGGACCGAAAAATGTTTTGGGAATATTTTTGCAAACGCAAACAAAAATTCCAATCGAAATGTACCAAATGAAAACCGGGAGGGGGGAGGGGGTAGTATGAGTGTCTGGAAGAATATATAAGATTATTACCTTATAGTATTTATGGGGTTGACCATAAGAAAAATATATAATATATAAAAATGAATTTTATACATCTTCCGGATACTATTTCTTCTATATCTAGACTCTAGAGGAATTTTGTTTTGTTGAATTGAATTGAATTTTATATATTTTGTTGTTGTAATAATTGCAATTCTTGACGAAGAAATAAATGTTGTTCAATTTGATATTTTCGAAAACGTTTTTTGTGGCTTATTTTATTTTTATTTTTATATTGTAAACTAATAATAAACGAGATTACCTACATATATGAGTTTTCAACCTGACTATACAACAATTAACCCTAACTACTTGATATTTCCTATAATATTAAACTAAGCTATGAATAAAATACAACACTAAAACCACAAGACCTTCCGTATAGAAAGAGCACCGAAAGCATGCCCTCGTTTAATCTATAATAAGTATAGAGGGTGATTCAAAGAAGCTGTAGCGAAATGAAATATAGGTTAGAATTAGAAGCCAGTTGTTCTTCTATGTAATATTATTTGAAATTTGCAACAGGGCCACCAATTAATGGGGTTATGAATGGAAATGGGGAAACTTCAGATGTTTCGAATATACGAACATATTGAGTACTTTTACCATATTAACTTTTAAAAATATGTTAATGCACTAAAAATATAAAGAATGTCTCCCTAAAAAAAATTTAAATAGTTGAATTTTCATTCATTTTTTTTTTAATCCTTTCTCGTTTAAAATATATAGACCTTAAAGGGTTAAGTTTTTTGAAAAAGTTTATTTGGGAAAAAATGCTAGAAATTTAAAATAATATTGATATTAAGAACGTTCAAAATTGTGTCACTTATTAAAGAACCACCGAAAAAAACGGCCAAGCTAAGATGTTCGTCGTAATTTCATTTTCTTCCTTCCACCTAAGTTTTTTTTTTTTAAATAGTCCCACGACACAGGTCCCATATAAATTCTAAATATAAGTTTTTTTCATTCTATTGGACCCAAAATGTCTTTCTTATGGGCAGACTATAGTACATTTCTAGAAACATATATAGAGTGGGAGTGTCCACAACATTTTACCCAATCACATATTTCAAAATTAGAAGCTACAGCTGAATGTGCATTTAGAGTTTTCATTCATATTCACAAACAATCGAGCAATAATTGCATGGACAAAAAAAAATTTAATTTGGACCTGAAACTGATAGAAAATACAAAAGACCGTTAATTACATAAATATTTGTTTTTGATAGTTTCGTATACAAAATGTCACATAAATGTATTTAAAATACTTTGTAATATCCTATTACATAGCATTCCAAAGTGTTTAAAAGTCCCTAACAAGAACAATGCTCAAGGAACTTCAACAAAATCTCAGACATTGAATAAGCGCCAACGCAATTTTAAACTCTTGTCTTGTTATTTGGAAGGGATGATGGGAGGTTTGAGGGCTGCACAGTATAAATTGTACATACACGGAATGGGGTGGAAGGAAAACCCTTTCACTCGTGACAATAACAAAAACAACTTTGTTCCGGATTATAGCATTGACTTGTATAATCTTTCATGTGTCATGTCAAATTAATTCATTTGTGTCAACATGAGACAGATTGCTACATTAATTATACATCATTAGAAAACAAACACGTCACGATATTAAATCAAAGAACAGTAATTGCTAAATTATGTGCTGCTCCATATTAATATTCATAAAAGGACCATCCAACAATATTACATACATACATACGTCTATGTACATATGTAGATATATGCCATTATTGAACAAATAATAATATTTACAGATAAATTGACAAATAAATTGTAAGGGATTTTCTTGTAAATGCCAAATACATACATAGAGATGGCATGCCATTACTTCAATATAGAGAAAATTATTAAAATCTATTTAAAATTCAACATGAAACATGAGCATAAGCAAAGCATGTCACATGAAAATTTAAACATTACTGATTTTAACCTGTATAGAATTTAACTACATAGGTAGGTATGTAGGTACTTATACAATGAATGTATAGCGACAAATCATATTTACTTTATTTCCCCTAAAAATTCGAACAAAAAGTAGGAGAAATGTTGTTTTTCGAATTTCACTTATGCCGAAACATAAAGGAGAACATCATGCAATATTTATTGTGTGATATTACCGTACATACATAAATACCTCTAGGTATTGTGTATTTTACATGTACTTACAATTGTACATATGTAAGTATGTATGTATGTAGTTAGTGTATGTATCGAAAATATATGCTACATTCAATTTGGAATATGTTATTTTCTATCAATATAATCTAATCCAGATAAAATCACGCAATAAAGAAAGGTACATTTTGATCGTGCGTTATTTACATCAACAATAAATTCGACATTTCTATATAGAATTATAGAACATACCTACATTTTGTAGGCATACATATAGTATGTCCTTACTCCTCTTTATCAGAGTACATATGTACATATATGTATATGTATTTACCTTCTACATACAATGTACCCTATACTTGTATATTTAATGGAGCTAACATTTCCTGTTTGAATTTCACAATTTTGTGAATGGTGCGAAGAATTTTTATTTTTAAGGAAATTCGTTTTAAAAGGCAATCTGTGATCGTAATCGTACACCTTTTACATGGATTTCAGTTAGCATTGAAAATTGCTCAGGGCGTATTACCGACATGCTATAGTTAATATAGTTACATAATATACATATGTATGTATGTGTGTGTATATAGTAAATATTTGACCATTTTATAGGAAACATCTCGAACGTATGCCGGAGGCAAGGAAGGAGAATGTAATTTTAAATTTTTCAATTTTTTCGATGTACATTTTTCGTGAATTTACAAGATTTTAGTGTTACAGTGGTGAAAATTGGAATTTTTCCAGTTTAGTTGTCGCATCACTTTCAAGTTAAATGATCATATAGTTAAGACATGCATTTATTGCCACAAGCAAAAAACAAACTCGGCAAATGGAAATGAGGTACATATAGTTTTCCGATATTTTAAATACTAAAAGTGACATTCACATTAGAAAATGGCCGCAATAAGGAAGCTTTGAATGGTGTAAGTACACTGAGTTTCATAATGAAGAGAATTACCTATAATTATCAGTTAAAAGTGTATGAGTTTTGCTGTATTCAACATAATTAATTACGTATTGTGATCTTTAGTGGTTCGACTAACCACAAGGGCTGTTCCATTTCAAATTTAACATAAATGATTTCTTAAATATTGAGAAATCTTCTTTTTGCGCAACTTTTATTGATGTCATCATGCCATAAGTGTGTATAAATTTGGCATTTCAATATAATTCAATTATTGTTGACAAGTAATTTTGAGAAATTGTTTTTTGGCTGACAAAGCAACTAACTAAGTATTTACCATATATACATTAGAGTGGAGAATGGACATTTTCTATCAAATTTGATCCGAAAAATAATAAATTTTTCCGATTAACATCTTTTTGCCCCTTGAGTTAATTGAACAAAAATCAAAATAATTAATCAACATCTATCTGCTCACCACAAAATTAATTTACACCAACGTCAATCCATCAAACAGTACACCATTAAATATAATTAATTTATTTCAACATTAATCCATTGCACCACATAATTTGTACATATGTACATACATAAGTATACCATGATTCAATATATACCTACTGTTAATCTAATACATGACGATAAATCAATGAAATCATCTTAATAAATTTACCACGAGATTATCTTCGTAATATTTAACGTAAAGTAAAGGTACATATAAGATGCCAACAAGAATCAATTAAAGTGTAATTTCAATATAATAATCAATTTATCATGAACTCCACTAAAGTAATGTTAGTACACATTCTCGTACAAATGTCTAGAAATTGTGGAATTGCTGATTTTTTATTAGATTATTTCGATTTGCGTTTGTGGAACCAATTAACCACCCAAATCGAGGTCGCGGTGTATTTATATTTAATTAATTTTTAAATTGGTAATGTTATTTCTTTATGAAATTTATGTAAATTCGTACGATTTGACTCAAAACATTTAAAAAAAAATTTTTTCTTTATGGGTCTGTCGCTTATTTTGAATTTTCCATCTTCATAGAAAGTTTTCCTTTGTTGTATCTTGTATATTATATAAATATATACAACAACAACAACAACAACAACAACAACAACAACAACAGAACAGGAGCACTGAACTATATTTTGCCCAAATACACATCATAAGAGCTACGTATGAATCTATATTAGACATCTATGGATACGATGAGTAGTGAGTACCTATCAATTCCTAATATTTTATGAAAGGAAAAGTTACATTCTAGTAATTAGACATTTTTGTCTGTCATCTTAATTACAAACAGAATAACAATAAATAAATAAGTACGATGCTAATTTCATTTTTAACAAGTTTCAAAAGACAATTTATTAGACGAGACATAAATAATTTGTTCTTATAATATATAAATGTATGAATATGTATGCATATATATGTAGATATATATAAATTGACAAGCAATACATTTTTCGTCTGCAATACGGCTAATTATTTTTTGCCGCACGTCTAGGTATATGATGTTAATTAAAATAAGAACCATTTTCTTATTATACAACGGGAAGACTTTGACAAGCAACTTGTGACACCTATTATATTTTAAATGTCAGAATCGTACAAGTAACAACTTTAGACAAAGAAATAATGACCTTTGTTTAAAAGTTATAATTAATTTGTACGTTAGTCTAAAATGGAGACAGGAAGTCTACGTAAATAATTGTACATAACAAACATAATTAATTATTTTAAATTCTATTGAAATTATTTGTTCTTCTTTATATACATACTTAATCGTATTAAAAAAATCCAGAAAGCGGGAAGCTCTGGCTTCCAGATCGACGTAACATGTACTGTTATAGGAAAAGCCCTGTATTGTTATTGTAAGGAAGGGATATTTTTATTGAGGATTTGTTAAGATAACAAATGATCGATAAAATATCTAATTTGTTACTGGTAACAAATGTAAATGTTACACAACGAAAATCAAGTTCCATTTGCTACATGTATTTGCTACCAAAATTTGTGCCCAATGGTTGTCGCCAATTCGCCATTCTGAAATATTTTGAAACTATTCTGAATACGTCTTGTGGTGGGGTTATTTCATGTATTCAAGGAATTGGACGGAATTGTATTAGTTTGTTACATTTATTAATAGTTTGTTACCAAAATTTGGTAACAAATGTAACAAATTCGAAAAAAATTGTTACTTTAACAATCAGTGGTCATAACTATGACAAGCCATAGTTACCACATATGAATTGAATATTTTATGTACTTAAGATTTATTATTATTATTTATAGATCTTCAAACGATCACACGACTACAATGTACGTATGTACATAGCTACCTACATTGCATGAATGCTTACAGTCTTTAAAATTGTTTCCTAATTCCTTAAATATATTTAGGTTACTTATATTTAATTAATTTTTAAATTAGTGATGTTATTTCTTCATGTAATTTATGTACATAAATATCTCAATGTAAAGACGATTTGACTCAGAATATTTAAAAAAAAAATTATTTCTTTATGAGTCTGTCGCTTATTTTGAATTTTCAATCTTCATAGAAAGTCTTCTTCTTTTCTTATATATTATGTTATATACTTATATTGCATGTATCAATTTTATTATTTTTAGAATCAAAGAAAGTTGAAAGTTTTTTTTTTTAATTTTATAGCATCAATAAATGTACAAAACAAAACAAAATTTCTTTAGCTGGAAATTTAAATGGGAATTATTATAGCTTTTGAACAAAAGACAAGACAGAGCGCGTTAAATGTAATCAATTTTTTTTTTAAATGTTGAAAATAAGGTTGTTATTCGATTTCATTTCGAAGTACCTAGTTCTGCTATATGAATAATATACTTATATACATATATACGTATTATACATGTCTATAAAGTGCTTCATATACTATATGTAGCTCTATAAGTGTTATT
The DNA here is from genome assembly GCA_026745375.1 of Platyura marginata. Classification (NCBI taxonomy): domain Eukaryota; kingdom Metazoa; phylum Arthropoda; class Insecta; order Diptera; family Keroplatidae; genus Platyura; species Platyura marginata. The sequence goes on along the minus strand of JANSTT010011823.1, from coordinate 7,312 downwards.
GGATACATATATAGTACCTACCTATTCATATATAAAGCTCTCTGAGCTTTTCTTCCTTCTTTCTGTGCTATTGTACGAGTAAACGTTGAATAATGATGATATGTCTACCAATCAGATATTTATTTATATTTATACGTATAAATACATTGTATACTTGTACATAGTTGTTGTATTATATGAATATAAACATTATACATAGCTATGTAGATACACCGAGTATTACGACATTTTTATATTTTTAAGTTGGAAAATATTGGTTTCAAAGCTATAAATAACAAAAAAGGATTTGTAAAATATTATTGTGCATTTTAGCGATTTGTTCAGTTTTTCTATTTTGAAAAATAAATGTGGTTCAGTCATATGTGTTAAGTGAATCCGCTTAAAAATATTACATTTTGTATATTTAGGGTAATCTTAACTTTATTGCTTGTTCTTCAACTCTGTTTATAATTATTAGGAGAACTGCAAGTATAGTATAATATTATATATTTTAGGGACATGTTTATGTCATTTAATTATTATTCCTTATGGAGTTAGGCGATTTAACTGTTTTGCGAAATCTATGAATGCAGATATTCATTATTTTCATACGCAAATATTTTCTGAAAAAATGGAAGAGAAATAAGGACAGGATACCCTGTTGTGCAAAATTCAAGGGAAGAAAAATTCAAAGCGTTTTCCATATTTTACCGAATATAACTGAACATTGAAATTATATTTGTATAGTTATTGAATTATTGATGTGATGAAATAATTTCGTTAATAATCATATTATCTAGACCAGCTAAATATTTCGTTCTCAAACTGTTCACCTAACTACTACATAATAGTGACATATTAATATTATAGATAATGACAAATCGATTTTGTTAGATATACCAATTGAATCAAAATTTTGCTAGTTAGTTGCCGTGAATAGTTACTATAATTATATGATCACGTTACGATACGACAGCCAATTTGATAATACTACAAGAAGATTGTCTTCTAGCTCTTGCAAATATACTTTTCATTAAGTTTTTTTTTCTCAGAATGAATGAAATTAAATTAAAAAGTTAATATTCTATAGTAAATCTTCTTGTCCTCTTTTTAATTGTCTGCTTTATTTAAAATCGCACGGATTGTCACTGAGATTGATATATTATATGTACACCAAGTACTATAAGAGCCCTTAACAATTACACTTTTGACATAAATTCAATTAACAAAAACAAAAACAGATAAAGAAAATGGTGACAAAGTTTCAAGGTCAAAAGGACAGAAAAAATACAATGCTTTACTATATATCCATACACCACTACATATAGCATCACAGCCATCACCGCGTTACATCTACAATCACCTTCATTAAAACAATAAACAGAAATTTAGCGCTAGGATACCATCAACATGGTACCCAGAAAACAATAAATTCGATTTATAAGTGAAAATTCCAACAAAACAAAACAAAAAAAAATAAGAAGAAAATTCGCTTTTTCCGTTAAAAAACTTTCCCTTTTTTTTGTGTGAATCAACATGAAAATAATATCGTTTACGAAAAGCGAAAAAAAGTTTATTTTTAAATAAAAAGAAAAAAAAAAACTTAAATCTTCGAGAGTATATTTTTCCAATTTCGTTTATTTTTCTGTTTTCATTGACTTATGTTAAACATTTTGTAAAAGTTTTTTTTTTTCGTTCATCGTCTTTTGCTAAAAAAGAAGTTTTTTTCTACCATAGAAGATAAGAACAAGACGAGTGGAACATTTCAATTTAATATGGAACAAGTAGGTATAGGTATATAGAATAGAGATACACAGCGAAACGACAATAAATACATTTGCACTGGAACAATTTTTTTTTCGATCTTCTTTTGTTTTGAATTCAAATTGGTTTCCTTCGTTTGACATTATTTTAACATTTTCGAACTATAGAAAATGGCTTGTAATTGGCCTAATTAAATGGGCTTTTTTTTAAATATATATAAATAAAACGGAAATGTCATGCTTACACATTGTCAAAATAAATTCCAGGTCATTTTTATTTTTATTTTATTCTTCTTTTTTTTGAATCTCTAAATTTTCTAAGTACAGTGATGGAAGAATATTTATTGCAACACCTCTTTTTTCTGCATTTTGGTGAAAATGTGTTGTAAAGCTTATGGTTTTCGTAACATATTTAGATTAAAATTCGTCCGTGATGAGTAAATCATGTTTTAGGTCCGTTAAGCTTAAAAAAACGATCTCTTCACAATTCGGCTCGACAAATTATGGTACGGTGTGCATCTAATTTTAAAAGAAAGATAACAGTAATGGGGAAGACGACTTTTTACGTCATGGAAATATATACCCTTTTTCGTAGGTAAACTGTGATAAAAGTTAAAATTTGACAAATTTCTAATAAAGACCCTTAGGAAGAAGGGGAGGCGAGACCGTCAACTCATAATGAAAAAAACTTGTGACATGCGAGAAACATGCAGTTTTCGAAATTTATTACACTTTTTCTTTGTTTTTAACGATTTTTGTAAAATAAAACGATTTCAATTCAAAAAAATTAATAAGACGACCTAATCTATTGTGTGACTTTACCCTACAGTTCCTAACATGAGTATAGTTTATTGTATTTAAGACAAATATTCACAGTAAATTTCAAAGTTTTGTCCAAATCTTTTTGACTTGGCCGAATGCTGTGCTCTGACTAACCACAGATCAACGTACCTTGGAAGGTCAAAAAGTCTTAGTAGATTGTCTTACAAGTTTGATGAACAAAAGTGTTGAAAATGTTTCATTAAAATACATGTATGAATAGTAAAAATTTTAATTACACTGTAATATTCATTAATAGTTATATCAATAATCATTAATATTAAATTTAAAATATTTACAATATTTATTTAATTAACAATTAACATTAACTTTATCTGTATAAAATGTATGCGAATATATTGAGAATTTATTATTTTATTATATTGTGAAGAGGCATTGATTTTTTTAATACACAGAGTTCTATTACTGTGTGCTTTGCGGACACACTCTATTTTAAAATATAATTATCATGAATTTAATAACATTTATAACAAGTAAACAATTAAATAACTTATTAAATTAAATTTTGTTTTGTCACGTATGTGACTAAAAGCTTTTCAAATCGAAATTTATTACATATTGGTATCATATATTGGTGTTATTAGGGTGGAGCTGTTTAGTTAAAAGTTCAATTAAAAAAAAATTTAAAAGGCATTAATAATAATAAAATATTTTATTGATATAAGAGCATTGAGCATTGATATTCGAAAATATTGTAGCGTTTTTCCCAGACTTTATATGTCGTTCTACCGTAAATGCAAAATTTTGGTGAATGTTTCACGGATCTACACGCACCTTGTTATATGTTTTTCTTGAATTTGGATTAGCTAAAATGTCAGTGGACATTGGATTTAATAAAATTACAGATATGTAATATAATTCAAACATTTTCTGTTCAACGTTTACTCCACCCTAAAAAAAACTATCAACATTTTCATTATTTATTTTTATAATTAACTAGTTTTGTAACAAGCATTCCTATATTGGAATTGGAATATAGATTTGAATATTTATTGTAAAAACGTAATCAAAATTTCCCAGTAACGTAGCGTGGGTTTTATTTTTACCTGTGCAAAGTACCTCTGAAATTCTTTCTATAATTCTCATAACTCCCTTAATTACTGAAATATTTTAATAGCGAAGATTTTATTTTAAGTAAAATTTCATTTCTCATACTTCTTGCCAAAAACAATTTTTTCGGTTTTCTAACAAAATATCATCAAAAAAAAAAAATCATCAAAATATGCACCTCAAAATTTGGTGTTCTCGTCTAATTTCCCATCGAAAAATTAGCCTACATAAAATCGCGCTTTTAACATACATTGATGATTTTCTAAACATTTTGTTGGAAAACCGAAAAAATAAAAATCATATGGCACAAAAAATTGAAAATATTATTTCACTTGAAATGGAGTTATCTTTATTAAAATATTTCAACAATTAATGGAGTTATGTCGATTAAAGTGAGAATTTTAGAGGTATTTTGCATAGGTTAAAAAAAAAACCTAAGCTTCGTCCGCTACTAATGTCAACTTGGAAAATTGAATAAAACTGACCATTTGTTTAAGAAAAAATATTCCATTGGATTCCCAAATATTAATGGATAAAATGCTTCTTAATTGAATAGTTTGAAATTCCTATTCGATGAAAATGTTGTTAGGGTCCTATTAAAACTACATAAACTTATGATCACCCATTAAGAATATCTCTGTATGAGTGAACATGAACAATTGTAGTAAATTTAAATATTTATCCGAGAAGCATTGATATAATTAAAATCTGTTAAAAAGATGTGAAAGGGGTGATATTCATATTTTATATCCTTTTAGTTACCCGTAGGACGTTATGTATGTACCTATATATAATCTGTCAAACTCTATCTTTGATCTATAATTAAATTTAAGAACTATCGGTAACATTATGTTAGTTCATACAGTCTTGACAGAAAATATTGTGCCTCTTTTATTTGTTACAAAAACAGTATTTAGAATAATACAAATGGAAAATACTAATTAAAATATTTATTTAAAAACCTTAATAATTATGTAAATACCTACTATTTAGGTATTTTAATCTACATTATTTTGTTTTTGTTTTAAACGTTTGCTTGATTTTTCCAGAATTGATGTGCTTCAAAAGGGAGAACCAAATAATAATGCAATTGTTCCATAAAAAATGTCATAAACTGATTCAAGTTTTGTTCGACATTATTTTATTTTTTTCCTTAATCTAGGTTTGCCGTAGCGTTATTTTTTTTTTTTAATAACTCTGTGTCTGTAGTACATTTGCTGTAATAAAGTGAAGGGGAGGGGAAACCAAAAAATAATAGTTATGTAATTATTAGGGTTTTTAAACAAACAATAAATAAATACTTTTTTTGTGACAAATAAAAGGGATCGAATACATTTTCTCTTGGCTTATATAAATAGTATAATAAACTTTAAGCATTCAACGATAAATATCGTTAGTCTAAGATTTTTATCTTCAACTACATATCAGTGATTATTTGGCAATAAGCCCTAACAACCATTTTTTCAAAAATAATTTTTTTTATGAGATCTAGTAATTTGGGATATTTTACAGTATCTGACAACACTATTGTACTAAATTTCACAAAAAAATATGGTTTTTCCCCGCTTTTTCAACAGCCCCTATCATATTTCTTCATTGGAATGATGTGTAGTTTTCTCTCTCTCCTGAAAAATATGTTAGGGCCTTTTGACAAATAACTATCGTTATGTACATATGTATAATTAAATTCACATCAAACTGAGTGATATATGAATATGTCGTATAGTAAGTAAATATAAACAAAACATATATCCATTAGTATACTACTAAATGATTTTGTGTCCATTACCATCAGTAAATACGATGATTTCCATTAGTATACATATGTATGTATGTGTACATATATTCAGTGTATGTAGAAAAACTTATAGCATTTTCATGTAATAATTTCGATGGACAATTACGTACAAAAACCAAAAAGCTAAATTAGTGGTACAATTTCATCGGTCCCGCCTTTTATCCGCAACTTTAGTCAAATAAATACTAAGCTTAACCATCATCTATATTTTATACATATAAATGTATGTGTACATTTCTTGTGCACACTGTATATTTATATATATGTAATATATAAGAAGAATAGAGGAGGCTTTCTTTAATACCATTTCTTAACCCACTTGTTGTAAATGTGTTTCTATACAAGTCTGATAAGCCTGATGGTAATGGTTGAAAGAAGTCATTATGCGAAACCAAAATTTTCTATGGGAAAGTTGTTTATTAAAAGGGAAAAAGGACTAACTTCTACATATTTTCGTTTTCGGTTATAATATATATATATATATATGTATATACAGTACATATATAATATAGGACTTTTAGTATACCTACCAGTCAAAATTAATGAAAGTAATTGCGTTTCCATGAATGAATGTGCATCTTTGTACTTAGTGTTCTTTGTGTGTAAATATAAATAAATAAATATATGTATATATATGTACGTATGTATGTATAACAAGAAGCCGACGATGAAGAAGAAGAAGTTGAAGGTTTTTGGTTTTTTTTTTTTTCATTTTACTTGTAGCTCCATAGGGAGTATTTTCATTGAAAACGCTTTTAAATTGCTCGGGAGAATTATTGTAAAGGGTTGAAAATTTTCTAAAATTGAATACAAAGTTTTGTTCCAAAAGTAATAGCTTCCTGTCGGGACATAATTATCGCAACACGAATGAAAGTTGATTACACTTTGAATGATTACAAGTACTTGTTTCTCGTCGCCATCTATAGAACATTTATTTCTCTATAATGTACCTACATAGTATCAATATGGTATTATTATCCTTAAAAAAAAAGGGATATTTTTAAGATGTCAAGTACCAAGAAAACAACATATATATGTACCTACATTTGTATAAGTAGAATCCTGATGTTTATATGCAGTAAAATAAGAACCAATCAGAATTTGTGATGTGGTAATTTTTGTGAAAATTTCCAAGTTCGTGCATAGCATAAAACAAAACGTAGCATTGGCACAAAAAAAAAGAAGAAGAAAAAAAATTGGTGGAGATTTTCATGTTTTTTGGCGACATGTAAATACTTTTCCGTATATAGCATTTAAATTCCGAATAGACTGTTTCACTTTCACTGCCTGCCAAAAAAAAAAAAACAAAAAAACATCCTAATCCATATATAGATTTGCTGCTAAAACATCCCAAAATGTAATAGAGAAACCATGTCTAGAATATGAGTATATTTTCAAATTTACATAACGATTGAACATACTTATTGCTGAACAAGACCTCCATATGTAATGAGTTTTATGGAAAAATCGATTCTTATTATTAAGTTCGTGATATAAGTAATACTCGACCAACACCAATACCAAAATGATTATGATTGATGATGGGTATACTTGTGCCTTGTGTGTAGTTCCATTATATTAACACCAAGTCATGCTTGAGTCTCCTTTGCCTTGGGGTTGGGGGTGGCATACCGTAGCTCTCTGCTTTGCAGTAACCCAAATAAATTCATAAAAAAAAAAATTGAAAAATTTTCTTTATTGAAAAAAATCATTTTTTTTTATTGTAATAATGTGATGGAAAGAAAATTTGTATTGAGAGAAATATTTCTTAAAATATATATACATATACATATATATATATATATATATATATATACAGTGGTGACTCAGTAATTCGGACACTCGGTAATCCGGACATCAAGCTAATCCGGACACCTTTACA
>JANSTT010011812.1:0-23954 GCA_026745375.1 Platyura marginata | reverse complement strand
GAAAATGATAGAGAATAAAAAAATTAAGATTTCATTCATAGACTAAAAAGTTCCATGAAATACCGTTATAGCGCTGCAATCAATTTTATGTCATTTCTAGGGTTTTTAATCATTTGTATTTATTGTACAGACAAAATAGACACGGACAAAGTTGTAAAAAATAAACAAGTGCGCATACGGGTATATTATAATCGGCGTAACCAATTTTTCCTTCTTTACTGGTTTTTTTGTGTATTCCCTATAATTGTTGTCAAATCAAATAATAACTTGGGATTCGAACGTCAGATCTTTATAAATATACAAGAATAAAAGATAAAAAAATGAAATAGACAATTAAAGCTTTGAATGATGAGCTTTGGCTGAAATGCTAGTTCCAGTTAAAAAAATTGAAAAAGTTTTGGCTTTGCTAAAAATTAATTTTAGCAATCAATCTAATAAATCTTACAATCTCACCAGAAGGTAAACAAAAGTATTGACGACCATTATAAACACATAACTTGATGTAGGTATGAATTATTTCCTCTTTTCCAGTTTTAAGTTCTTCCACTAGTTTCACTTTATTTAACTTTTTTTTAATACCACATTAATTAGACTGATAAAACTCGTTAATTCATCTCATTAATATAATTTGTAATTGATGACCTCGAGAAATAGGTTAATGTGGTATTTAATCAATTGAATTAATATTATGGATTATTAAGTGCATAGGTAGGTGAATTATTTAACAACATTAAACTAGTAACATACATACCTGCCTGTACCATATTTGTTTAGTTTAGAGATGTACATATGTACATATGTACATTAAGTACTTAAAACACTTGTGGAATGACAAAATCATCACAATTTTGTATTTTTATAGTTAAATCAATAGGTACACTTCTGTTACGTTGATGAAATTATTGTTTTTTATTTTTAAATTTAGGTTTAGTGACGAAGTTGGTAATTTTATAGAAAAAAATATTATCGAAAAATTGCAACTTTTCTTATATAAAGATAAAAGATAGGTTTTTTTAACTTTTTATTATTCTGCTTTAAAAAAAGCTCTCTAAATTTGAATCGTTTTTACTTAATGCGTCGGAAAATGTTGATAGAAAAACGTGCTCAGAAACAAATTTTGGAAGTCCACAAATTTACATAAAAAACAAAAAATTGTTTTAACACCTCTTTAATTTCGCATCTAACTCCAGTTTCCGTTGGTTTTAAAAGAACAACATACCCACAGTAATAATATATCATTATAATTGTTAGCTGCAAGCCTTCAACTGTCTCAGATTTTAATTATTGTTTCAATAACATTAAACAGACATGAGAAATATCGCTGATAAACAAAAAAAACAGTTATAAACCGTTCCGTTATGGCACTAGAATCGTGCATTTTTTATTACGTTATTATTTACCATACTGATCATATTTTTTAGTGATTTTTCAAAATGTCTACGTATAACTAACAAACCTGCTCGAAAGACACGACTCGGAAAATTTTAAATATTTGATAACAAGTCGTTGACGTTTTGGGCGACGCCATCCAAATATTTGCCAAGCCGGTAAACGGACAAGAACCCCCTGATAATTTTTTTAAGAGGGACAAAATCCCTCTAAACAAAATATCCCCTGACAGAATTCTCCTTGTCTGGTGGAGATTTTGTCCGCTTTAAAAAAAATTATCATTGGGGATTTTGTCCTAGAACCGATTTTCCTAAATGGTGCAATACCTACATCATTTAGGCAATATGACAAACAATTATTTGGTAAAATTTTTTGTGTCCAAACGTTTGGAATTTTCCAAATCGTGTAATCATACCATAATTATCAATAACTGCCTCAGTGATACATAAACAATCTGTAAAGAAGGAATAATTGGCTACGCCGATTATATTATACCCGTGGGAATACTTGTTTATTATCTACGACTTTTTCCGTGTTTATTTTGTCTGTGGAACAATTAAAAACCCTTCAAATTATATTGCAGCCCCATAACCCTTAAGTCTATGAATGAAATCTTATTTTGTTTAATCATTCATTCATTTTTCTACATTCTTACTATATTTTGAATAAATGAATGGTTTTTATCAAAAATAGGTACACACAGTACCCCACCCTCCCCTATACCTTATCTGATTTGCTCGAAAATAGGAGTATTTAAAAAAACTGCAATCCAGCAATTTCAGCTGTATAGCTTCAGCTGGCATTTTGATTACGGACCAGCGAACATGCATATTTTGGCTTAAAATGTCTACGATGGGTATGTATTAAGGGGCAGTAAGCGTCGTTCGCCGTACCAAAGTTTAATTACAATTTGATTTGACAAAATTTAAGAAATCTACCAAAACATAGTAGTAGTAATTTGATTTATTTTTTTATTACTCTACTTAACCAAAGTGTTCCAAAAAGCCTATTGGAAAAGTATGAGAATGATTTGGCCTGATATAAAACAACAAAGCCAGTACTTACGAAAACATAAATACGCCACTGTGTTTATTATTATTTAGGTACATATATCATTTAGAATAATTTAAATTTAAAGCAAAAACGACGATTATGAAAAAAAAAACACTAAATTGAATGTTACAAATCATTTGATTTAGGTTTAGCTTAAGTGGTTTTATTGGAATTACCTAATATACAATGATTTATAGCTGGTTAAAACTAACTAAACCAATCTGAGTAATTTTTTTTTTGTTAATCTTCTAAAATCCTAAATTTTTGTGGTTTTAAGTAAAATATTTGTTTACAAATTTATGCAAACAAAATGACAGAAATAAAATTCGACAGAATTGAATTACGCATAGAGATTGGAAGCAGAATAGCATTTTTCGTAGATCATAATCTATAATATTTTGATCTTGGCCTTTCTGTCGCATATCATTATTGTGAAGATAGAAATAGCAGTTTTTGGTTCGAATTTTAAATAAAATAAAATAAAATAAAAATTGGTATTTTGCATTTTACCGATAGCATTATCTCATAAAACATCTAAATAGAGTCGAGGTGGCATCCAGTTAGCCTTCAAAATATTGTGAATCTTTACAACACGGATCATTTACTTCTGATGTTTAATTGTTGATCTCTGATCTTTTTTTATTATTTCAAGTCCGATACAACTGGATAGAATTTTTTTTTCTCAAGCTCATCGATCAATTGAATTATTTTGTAATTTTTTTTTTTATTTTCATCTGTGTTAATCGTTTTTATTATTATTTTGTACTACTTGAGTGGCAGTTTTTGTGTTATTGTATTTATTAAGTTCGAAGGCGTGCGATAGCAAAAAATTAAACATAAATAGAATTTACATCTGGAATAACATCTTATTTCAGTTCTAATAGGATCTTTTGTTGATTTTAATTAGGAAAAGTTACTTGAACATTTTTTTTTTTATCCATTCGGATCTTTAATTTAGACAAATTTACATTATTAATGCCGATGGGTATATTTGAATTAGTCAACCGTTATTAGGAAGGATTTGATGCGCAGGTATTAGAATTTTAGTTTTTCGAGTTAGTAAAGCACATGTTGCTATAACGGCTTAATTACTCAGGGATCACGATTTTTAAGTAATGCCGAGGATTAGATGGTCTTTGATTGGAATATTGCCTACAAGACACTCCGGGTCGTACGTGTGAGCTCGAGGGAGCTCGATATTTTATGTGACCATAAACATATCTATGGTGATATTAGAAATTAGGGGTTCTTAAACTATTTTATAAGTGCCCTCTAAAAAAATTATTTTAATCTCGCGCTCCCTAAAAAAATATGTTTATGGAAATATTTTTGTTTATAAACAATAAACCACGTGAATATGTTATAATTATCATACCACAGTGCTGCCAACTGTGAAAAATAAAAAAATTCAATATTCAAAAAATTAATCATATATATATTAAATAGTAAATAGAAGTATCAATCATAAATTAAGTTTTTAAATAGATGAAAGGGATCCTTGTGATGATATTATTTTCAAATCATATATTATTTTTTACCGTATTTTCATAAATGTATTTAATACCGTGCCCCCCCAGTGAAATTTTCATTCCCACCTCTTTTGGGTCGTGTTCCCCAATTTAAGAACTTTTACCGACTGCTTAAAGTAACCTCCGAATCACCAGTAAAACACATAAAATTTTATTGTGTCCTGTCAATCATATTTCTATCTTACAATAACGGCATATAAAATAGAATTAGTTTATAAAATGTTTCTTAATGTAATCTATGTATCTTTAAACGTTATTCATTGTAAATGATAGTAGCTTTCAATGATAAATTGACTCAAACTAAATTTTGCTGCATAAGTATTAAATAGGATGTGTGATATGAAATAACTTCAATAAGATGTTCCTATTCTTACCTTATGGTCAAAATGAAGTTTTAGACTTCAAAATTATTTTGAGATTTTAAACGGCCAGCGAAAAATCGGATATAATAAAAATTTTGACTTTTATATCTTTTATAAAATTTAATCCTTATTTCTTTATAAATTAAAAACTTATAATGGTAAATTCTTGTTTTTTGGAAACTCAGATGATATAATTATATTGTCTAATATGGCATTCACAATAATTAAGTTTATGCACGTCATAATGATATATTCTTAAAAATTCGTAATCATAAATGAAAAGCTTACAAAAAACTTTTTAAATATTCAATTGTTTCATTTGACATGATTTTTAACTCTTTGTAATCTGCTAACTCTAATGCAGGTCAATCCAATTGTAAGGACATATGTGGTAAATTAGACTGACCAAATTCTCAAAATGTAAAAGGAGGACACTTTGACCAAGCAATAGTCTAAAAAAAATCAAAACAAATCGTGATTACTGACAGGTCATTGCAAACCGAAGGAAAACCTTAGGAAGCTCTGGGCATGGAAGAAAGTGGCTTGTGTAGGTTCTGTGAAGAAGCAGAAGAAACCCCAATACATCTCCTTACAGAAGCCCTCCTCCGCAAAAGAAGAGATCATCTGGGGAATCGTCTCTAAATCCACTTAAGATCCTAATATTCCTAAAAGAAACAGGACTTGAGGAGATACTTTAAGTTATGGAGTGGCTCCATGAAAATAGAAGTAAGAAGTGGAGCACACTAGATCTAAATACAGGTCGAGGTGCATCGTTTACCTTCAAATAATAATGCAATAGAATAGATACGTCGCTCGTCCCTTCCCTTCAGGGCTCTTTCATGTGTATTATAAAAAATGCTTTTGGGGATCATAAAAAATGCTTTTTTGCTGTGAAAAGTAGTTTTTTTTTATTCTTAAAATTCTTAAATTCTTAATTAAAAAGATACGGACCAAATGGCTTAGTGGATTGAGAGTGATTGTAGCGGGAGGTCCCGGGTTCAAGTCCGACAGAGGTTGAAACAAGAAATGTTTTTCTTTGGTGTCTTGTCTTTATCATGAGGGCCAGGTGGTTGGATTGCACCTACAAACTGTCTAGCATTTGCATTATCTCATAATGACAGTACACCCAATTCTGTTTTTAGACGGTAGATACCTACGTTCCAGAAAAAACCGTGCCAAAAAACCGTGTAAAAAAATATATGGAGTACATCTATATAGCGCACAATATATAGCTCACAATTTATATTTTAAGGCACAACTCACATTTATTTTTAAACAATATTTATTAAATTATATTATATTTATTTTTGACAATTTTTATTATGGACTACTGAATTCTTCGAGTATCTAATCATTACTAACTAACTAACTAACTTATAATTAATACAATTTAAATTGTTGCTGCGCAACCTAATAATTATAACAATAATTCACAAATAGAAATTAATGCGTTGCCACGCAACCTAATCATTTCCAAGTGAACAATTAAATTAAACTAAAGTTGATTACCACAGTTCCATATCCTTAAAACCCAAAAAATTGCAAAAATAAAAAGATTTATACAAAAAAATTTATTAAGAGATTTTATGCTCTCGAAAGTGTGGTACATTTCTTGATTAAATATTGCGCAAAAAGTTCAGAGCTAACTTTTTGTATTACCACTAATGTTTGTTGTACTGAGCTAAGTATTTCTAGAAAATTATGGTTAATGGAATTTTTTTTTCCTTTTTCCTTTCCTTTTTTGCTATTTCGAATGAAATCATGTAAAATCGGACTTGGATTTATTATTCTAGAAACCGTGTTATTTCAAAACCGTGTAAAAAAAACCGTCTATAAACAGAATAGGGTGTATTTAAAGGGGGTCAGGTGAAATGGCGAGCTTTTATAATGTTTCCAGGAGAAACATATTAATTGCTGCATTTCCACACACACAAAGAAGATGTCGTCATATCAATGTAGTATACTCAGTAATAACATGTAGCGGCTCGCCTTTGGAAATTGTTTACTGTCGATATAAATTCTGAAAGGATTTTATTTCGTCAGTAGACTTTGTTTTTATTATTATTGAAATTTATTTGAAAAAATAGGATTCTATTTTTTTTTTTCAAAGCTATCAAATGCGTTTTTTCTTATTTCAAGAAATTAATTTAAGTTAATTAATTTGTTATTTTTGATGAATAAATTAGCAAATATGCTATTTATATAAAGATTAATATCAGTGTTCTAATTATTTGTGCACTACGAAATAATCTATCAATTATATGAAGACAGAAATAATATATTAATTCAATATTATTATCTCTACATTGGTGACCCCGACAAACAAAACGGCACAATTATGCTAATTGGGTAGACCAAGATAGGTCGTGCCACGAAAAGAAGAAGAATTAAAGAGATATTCTATTGTACCGTACCCGTAGCCGTACTGTAGGTACTGTTTTTTGTTAAAAAATGTAAAAGTTGTCATATGTAATTTGCATATTAAACTCTCTCAAATAACAACAATCCAATCAAGTAAAATCAATTCTTATGTTATAAAATTCAGTTAAGTTAAGAAACTCAATGTGTAATCTTTCCAAATGTTTAAATTATCTACAAGACAGGTATCTCCCCCATAACCGATTATATGTTTAAAAACGTCGAAAAATATTAAAATTTTATGAATGAATAGCAATTAATCAAGACAGAAAAAAACAAATGTCAACAACACTATCATCTATCATCTCCATAGTTTACATACCTACCTCTTTACAAACAATACAATACAACAAAACAATCTGACCACCGAAGATTTGTTTAAAATTATCTACAAAGCGTTAACATCATGTTTAGTGGCCTGAGTCAGTGATTTCTCTCACATAATGCCTCTTAAGTCTGAACATTATTTATGAGTCTCTTTAGCAGCTCAACAATAAAACAAACAATCGCATTAGACACACAGAGACGAATTGGAATGCGCTTTTCAGTGGCACTCGACGCGAGATACTCATATCCATAGCACAATCATCATCATCATTATCAAGATTAAGATATAATAACAGGTGTGATGATGGGTGGGAGATAATTTTTAATATTTGAGATGATCAAATTATATGAAGAAAATAACGAAAACGAAATCAGTTAGTTCCAAACTGATCTTCAACGAAAGTAGTCGAAATTTGTTGGACCATCATTACGGTTTATCTTCTCTTCAGCACAGAGAGAGAGAGAGTGTGTGTGCAATATGTTTATCGTTAAATTTATGATAATTTATTGTTTGAACGGTGTTATTGGAAAAATATTTGATCGATGTGATCTTGCCAGAGTTCTCAAGAACAAGCATAATCTGTCAGCACAGGATGTGGCCACATGGGTGTGCATTGCTCAACGTCAATCAGGTTTTAATAGTGCAGCAATCGGTTACGATAGTGAAGGTATTGGTTATCATGGACTATTTCAAATAAGTGATCGATATTGGTGTACCGCATATGGTAGCGGTAATGTGTGTAAATTAAATTGTGATCGATTGCGCGACGATGATTTAACCGATGATTTTATGTGTATTCGAAATATTTATGAGGAGCATGAACGATTGTCTGGTGACGGATATAATGCATGGATATCATATAAGAATTATTGTAAGGATGTGGAACAATCTTTTATTGATGATTGTTTTCGATCGAATAGAATTAGTAGTGATGTGAAAAAAAATGGATCGCCGATTCGGTACAAAAATAGTGACACAAATAAAATATATGCAAAATGTGAATTAGCAAGGGAGCTTCGATACGTTCATGATATTCCCATTGATCAAATCGCTACTTGGGTATGTATTGCCAAGCATGAGTCTAACTTCAATACATCTGCTGTTGGACATTTAAATGCTGATGGAAGCGGTGATCATGGAATATTTCAAATTAGCGATATTTATTGGTGTTCACCGCCGGGCAAAGGATGGGTATGTGGTGTAACTTGTGTACAATTAGAAGACTCCGATATTACAGATGATATTGAGTGTGCGAAAAAAATCTTTACTGAACATCAAAGATTATCAGGTGATGGATTTAGTGCATGGGCTGTATACAATCCATATTGTAAAGGCCGTCCAAATAGCTATGTAGATGAATGTTTTGAAGATGACAAAAATGAAATTCTTCCTTTCCAACACAAACCGGCTATTGTGGCTCCAAGTTCAAGAGATGGAACATTAAAATTATTTAAGAAAATCGAAACCGGCAAAATATACAAACGCTGTGAACTCGCTAAGGAGCTTCTCTTCAAACATAGTATACCATTTAATCAAATAGCTACATGGGTATGTATCGCACATCATGAATCATCATACAATACGTCAGCGATTGGCCATTTAAATATAGATGGAAGTGGTGATCATGGACTATTTCAAATAAGTGATATTTATTGGTGTTCTCCACCAGGCAAAGGATGGGTATGTGGTCTATCATGCTCAAAACTCGAAGATTCCGATATTACCGATGACGTTGAGTGTATGAAAAAAATCTATGAGGAACATCAACGATTATCTGGCGATGGTTTTAATGCGTGGTCTGTCTATAAACCTCACTGTAAAGATCAATCTAATAATTATATAGCCGATTGCTTTAAAGAGAGTAATCTAGATAATTCAGTTTTGCCACCACTTCATGCACCAGCAATAACAGCACCGAGTTTTCCAATTCATAAAACTGCGAAAAAAGTCGGAACAGGAAAAATATACAATCATTGTGAATTGGCTAAAGATCTTCGGTATAAATTCAAAATACCTCTAGATCAAGTCGCTAATTGGGTTTGTATAGCTAAATTTGAATCAAATTTTAATACCTCAGCCATCGGACGACTAAATAGTGATGGAAGTGAAGATCATGGCATATTTCAAGTAAGTGATATTTATTGGTGTTCTCCACCTGGAAAAGGTTGGGCTTGTGGATTAACTTGTTCGGCACTTGAAGATAATGATATAGCAGATGATGTGGAGTGTATAAGGAAAATATTTGAAGAACATCAACGCTTATCTGGCGATGGATTTAATGCATGGTCAGTGTATCGACCACACTGCAAAGGAAGATCTATGAAATATTTAGACGGATGTTTTGATGATGATGAATATCGACATTTACATATAGATCAACCGCAATCTATAGGTAATGCCCAAAAGAAGACCAAAGAACCAAGTGGAAAAATATTTGAACGCTGTGAATTAGCCACAGAACTTCGCTATAAACATAACATTCCGCTGGATCAAATATCGACGTGGGTATGCATCGCTTTTCATGAATCTAGTTTAAATACATCTGCTGTTGGTCGATTAAATGGTGATGGCAGTGGTGATCATGGAATATTTCAAATCAGTGACATATACTGGTGTTCACCGCCCGGAAACGGGTGGGCATGTGGATTAACATGCGCTGAACTAGAAGATTCTGACATAACGGACGATGTTCAGTGTATAAAAACCATTTACGAAGAACATCAACGATTATCGGGTAATGGTTTTAATGCCTGGAGTGTATACCGTCCCCATTGCCAGACAAGATCCAGTAATTTTATTGACGATTGTTTTAGTGATAATGATAATTCTGTTCAAAAACTAATTACAACGAAGTCTGCATTTGATCAAAAATCAAATAAAAAAGTGTCTAAAGGAAAAGTGTATAATAGATGTGAATTGGCAACGGAATTACGTCACCGCCACAACATACCCTTGGAACAAATTGCTACTTGGATCTGCATAGCAAAGTATGAGTCAAATTTCAACACTTCTGCAATAGGACACTTAAATGCAGATGGAAGCGGTGATCATGGACTATTTCAAATAAGTGATATTTATTGGTGTTCTCCACCGGGAAAAGGATGGGTTTGTGGTCTTTCCTGTGCATTGCTTGAAGATTCAGATATTACCGATGACGTTGAGTGTATGAAAAAAATCTATGAAGAACACACAAGATTATCTGGCGATGGGTTCAATGCATGGGCTGTGTACAATCCGTATTGTAAAGGCAAAGCAAATCACTACATTGAAGGATGCTTTACTGATGCGAAAACAATAACAATTCCAGAGCATGCAACTGTGAAGACAAATTTGAAATCTATAAAAGGAAAAGTTTATGAACGCTGTGAATTAGCCACTGAACTTCGGCACAAGCACAATATTCCAATGGAACAGATTTCCAATTGGGTTTGTATTGCTAAGTATCAATCTGATTTTAATACGACAGCAGTAAAAGAATTTGGAGATGGAGTTAGTTTTCATGGATTATTTCAAATAGGTGATGTATATTGGTGTTCTCCACCTGGCATGGGTTGGGTATGTGGATTATCATGCTCAAAACTTGAAGATTCAGATATTAGCGATGACGTTGAATGTGCAAAGAAAATTTATGAAGAACATCAAAGATTGTCTGGTGATGGATTCAATGCATGGTCAGTGTACAATTCTCATTGTAAAGGAAAATCTTTTGAACTTATCTCCGATTGTTTTGTTGATTCGAATAGTTACATTTCCACAATAAAGAAGCAACCTGCTAAAATAGCTCACAAGTCACAAATAAAAGTTCCAACTGGAAAAATTTATAATCGATGTGAATTAGCTAAAGAACTGAAAAATAAACACAACATTCCTGAAGATCAAATAGCTACATGGGTGTGCATAGCAAAACATGAATCAAGTTTTAATACCTCGGCGATTGGTCGTTTGAATGCTGATGGAAGTGGTGATCATGGTTTGTTTCAAATCAGTGACATATATTGGTGCTCTCCACCAGGAAATGGTTGGGCTTGTGGCTTAACATGTTCAGAACTTGAGGACAATGACATCACTGATGATGTTGAGTGTATTAAAACGATCTATGAAGAACATCAACGGCTGTCTGGAGATGGATTCAATGCTTGGGCTGTTTATAAGCCTCGTTGTAAAGGTAGAACAGCATCGTACACGAAGGGATGTTTTGACGAGAAAGATGCATCGATGTCTACGATAAAAAAGTCAGAAATTCAATCTTCGACGTTTATCACAACCCGTCCTTCAACTTTAGCTACTTCACATTCCATTTTTAATACGCCAACAACAACACTCAGCCCTTCCACAAAGAATTCAATTTTCGATATATATTTATCCAACAAGAAGACCAACCAACAAAGTTCCTTTGAAAAATCTAATACAAAACTAAAAACTTACGTTCCTAAAGTAACTACAATTCGTCCAGTAGTCACATTGTCAAGTACTATCCCTCAAAAGACAATTTCAGGAAAGATATCAAGCCTAGATTTGAACAATTTAAACAAATCAACGGATAAATTAACAACAAAAGCACCTACGACAACCAAACAAACAATTCAACCGATAAAACCGGCTACTTTCAATATTTTCGATCTCTATTTGAACGGATTCAAGCCGCCAAAGCTCACAACATTTAAATGGCTTTTTAGTACAACGAATAAACCAATTTTATCAGAATTTGATCAGTCTGCATCGAATATATTTAGTACTAAAGAACTTTCTTCCAACACTAACTCTACTAAGCAACTTCATGTAAATCAATTAGATAGTACTGAGAAAAAATCTTTTATTACAACTCGAAAAAGTAATAATAACTTGAGCACAAAATCTCTTTCAAATTTAACACTAAAAGCTTCCAATACAACAGGTTTAGTATCTCGTAATATACAGGATCCGTTTGATGCTTTTAGAACAAAATCAGAGAAGTCATCGTCACCTTCATATTCCAAAACATTCAATCATCAATTTAGTGCACAACATTCGAATGTCATTAGTACAACCAATAAACCATCAACAATAAGTACAGACAGATCAACAAATATATTCGATCGATTTAATTTTAATAATCCATTCATTCAAAAATATGTGCCAACCACGAGTCAAACAACTTTCAGCACATGGTCGTGGACAACAAACAAATCTATTAATAACATTTCACAACAACAAACGAAATCCATTCAGAAAACAACAACACCATCAACAGTTCCTAGATCATATGACTACCAAAGGCCAAGATCAACAACATCATCACAACGGACGGCTATTAAATCACTTCCGACGCTATACGCTACATCAACAACAAAACAAACATTCACTCATCAACATAATCCTGTAATTAAAATGTCCACAGCAAAATCAATTAGCACCAGCCTCAGTAGTGATGATATTAAAAAGAGCGTTACAACATCATCACCAAAGTCGTCATCATCCACACCATCGTTCTTTCATCTGCAACAATTCAATCAACCAAAACTAACCAACCAATTGTTGTCTCAGACCCAGACTCTTCGTACGACTACACCATCGGTTAGTCAAGCATATAAATCAGTATTTGATCGGTACTTTGAACTGTTCAAACATTCAAAATGAAATTGCGTCTGCATTTTTTTTTTGTTGCTGGTTTTTTAATACCTAATGGAGATTTTTTGCAAATATTTCACAAACAAAAAAAAAACGTGTTTAGTGAATTATAATAATTTAGAATTAACTAATTACAACAGAAATATACAACAACAAATAAGTGGTATTATGATGTCACACATTCACTTAGTAGATATTTAAAGATGATATTCGATACGACCAGTCAATAACATTTATTAGTTATGCATAAGTAGTGGTGTCATTGAACGAAAAAAAATTCTTAAAAACTGTTTTGTGATAATTGGTGCCAAAGATTGAATTTAATTGTTTTTTTTAATATATTTTTCCTTTTTTGTATGCATATGCAAATCAAAAAAATAGGCGCTCCAGTTGTACTTACACTTCCACATATGTTAGATGCTGCCCCGGAATATCAAACAATTCGGGGACTTAGTCCAGATAAAGAGAAACATAAAATGTTTGTAGATATTGAACCGGTAAGTTTTTTTTTTTAAATTATTTTTTAAGTTATATTGAATGTAATAAATAAAATTAATAATTAAAATGAGCAGTGTTGTTAACCTCTTCAGGGACGAATTTTTAATTTTGGATTTTTTAATTTTTTATTCTAAAAGGTATTTGTAATGGTAAATAACGGTAATTTTGATTACAAAAGTAAACATACACAAATGTCTTAATATCCCTGAAGAGACCCAATGATAAATTCCTTTATAACATTATTGAAATAGTGCAGTTAGTGCAAATAGTTTAAAGTAACAAATGATCGATAAAATACCTAATTTGTTACTACATAGTAACAAATGTACACTACGAAAATCAGTAACATTTGGAGATTTGCTACATGTATTTGTTACAAAAATTTATACCTATTTTTCAACCTAATAGCCAACCGGCATGCCAAACATCCACTTTTGAAGGAGACAGTCCTTCATTAGCCTGAGTGCCATTCTTAAATATTTCGGAACAATTGAGTATGTCTTGGAATGGGATTATTTCATGTATGTACCTTTAAAACTGAATTGCTACATTTGTTTCATTTATTACCAGTTTGTTACCAAAATTTAATAACAAATGTAATAAATTCGAAAAAGTGGTCCATTGAAAAAATAAAGAATATAAAATAACCTTGATCAGGGTTGACCATCAACGATTTGCCTAAAACTTTCAGAATTGAATCTCCTCGGGGAATAAAAAATATGGTTTGAGTGAGTTTGAGAAATTTGTATTTAAGTTATTACGGATTTCCAAATATTGGCATATATTGAACGTCATTCTATACAATGGAACAATGACCTAATTTTCTTCAAATGTTCCTTCACTTACGTCATTGTTGTTCTAGTCTAGACTCTAGAAGTGCAATATGTGGAAATGCCGAACGGCGATAACTAAAAATGGTTTCAAATTTCGATTTGTTTGTTCATTTCTCATTTGTTCATGAGACACTTAAAGATCTGTATCTTTTTTGAGTCACTATCGAAAATATGGTATCGTTGTAAAGGCAATTAAATTTAATATCCAGTTTTTTTTTGTAAAGTGTGAAGCTTGGACACTTTGAGGGGAAAATAAACTTTGGAATTTGGCCACTTTTTTTTTAATTTTTCATTAAAAATACATTTAACCCTAATCCTTCCAAGATATTTTATAAAACAGCATTTATGAGAATTACCTGTATTTAAGAAAATTCATAACAACTATACAAATTAGGTACATTTTATAAAATTCATTATAAAAATTTCCGTAAAAAATAGAATTACTTTAGCTTTTGGTCTATTTGAAAAATTAAAAGTGCCCGAAAAGACCAACATAAGGATTAGGGTTAATAACCATTTAAACGAAAGCATCAAAACTGGGTATTCTGAAAGACAATTTTTCTATGGGAAATTAAGCTTGGAGAATACGCAGTTTTGAATTACATATATTGATGGATTTCTAAATATTTTGTTAGAAAACCGAAAAAAATGTATAAGCCAAAAAAGATTGGAAATAAAATTTAACTTAATATGAGGAGTTATCATTATTAACACTAGAACTACTAGACCCGTCATTTTAACGGAATTTGAAATTTTGATTCAAAATTATTGAAGTTCTAAAAGCATTTTTATAGCCATTTATGTTGACTTTTATTTATATAAAAATACGATTATTTATATACATTCACTTTCAACCCTCCACTTCTATTCCTGTTTAATTTATATAGAATATCTAGAAATATACATAAGATGTCAGTAAATCTAGTGTTAAAATATTTCAAGAATTAATATAGTTATGTTGCTAATAGTAAGAATTTCAAAGGTATTTTTCATAGCCAAAAATAAAACCCACGCTACGCTACTGGTTTCAATATGATGTATTGGATAAACGAACAAGTGTACAATTCTACACCATATTTATGTACATTATTGAACCAGAGATCTTTTTAATCTTCATCAGTGATATCAAATCTGTCAGTTGTAGATGATCTGATGGTTTTAACGTTTCACCAATTTCAGGACGAATTGGATCATCTCAATAAATCTATTCATGTAATTATAATAGTACTGAACCATATCGATGTTCTCTTTTTGGCAATTTCATTTCTTTTTTTTATGGATCCGACAATTTTAATTTAGAATTAAAATGCGCATTTTAAAAACATTATAATCTCAATTTGAGGTCATAATAAACAAACATTAAATATTTAATGATGAAATGCTTTGATAAATTATTAAAAAAATAGTTATTTCATGGGCAGTTAGTAGATTTTTGTTTTTCTATAATTGCTCCCGGGAATTTAGATTAAAAAACAATTTACTGATCTTTATAAATAAAATTAGAACAACACCAAAAAGAATATATCATCAAAATAAATTATTTGGGATTCTATAATGTAGATTTCATCAGGTAACTTACTGGTTGATGATGTATGTTTTCCAACTGATTTACAAATTTTTTAGGCTTTCCATTAAAATTACGATATTTTATTTGTAAGCTTTAATTCATTTTTATAATTAAAAACCAATTAATGATCCTCTTGTCTAAAAAGAAAAATTAAATCAATTAGAATGTGATTTCCCACTTCCTATTCAATTTTGAATAAGAGGTTTTTTTGGTTAATTTTATTAAAAATTAAAATTTTAAAAGTTTCCCTGCAGAACTAGTTTTTAAATTTAAAAAAATACATTACGATCGTTTTTCAATAATAGAATTTTTAACCGTTAAGAGTATTGTAACGGCGTCTAGGTTTTGGCGAGCGGAAAAAAAATCTAATTAATTGTCAATTACAAAATTTATTACCAAATTTTTAATTTACGTTACTTAAAAAAAAAACAAATCACACTTTTGAAAATAAATTTACGTTACGTGAGGAAAAGGTCGCTTACCGAGTTGTTAATTTTGTTTTGTTTGCACTTTTTAATTTTTTCTGTTTAATCCTTTTTGTGCTGGCTATCTCGCAGAACTGTCTCCTTCCTCAAAAAAAAACAACAGCCACCACCTCTAAAAGTTGCCAGAGTGAGTCTCTCTTTCTCTTTTCTGAGACTTCAGAGACTCCTCTATTTCGGCCAATATTATGATCTGTGGCTGTGTTATGGTATTTACAGTGGTGACAAACATTTAATTTATTTTATTATTACGATATTGCAATTCGGTAAGTGGCCCTTTTCTCATTAACAATTTCACAATTTTCTTCTTTTCTTTTTTTTATACGATTATAATTATAATGTTTCCTGCGCCGTAACAGTATTTAACTGAAGTACATATTCAAATTATTCGATTTTGTTCGTACCTTTTGATTTGGAAATAGAATTTTTACATTTTCTTTACAATTATCAGGCATAAATATTTTTAACAGATATTTTATAATAAACGACATCTTACAGCACACCGGATATCCTCTACGGGGTGGTAAACTTGTACAATTCAATATGTTCCTCAGAAAAATCGATCAAATCGATTTAACACAAAATCTTCAGACATTTCTGCTGCCAATTTTGTGGGTGGAAGAGGTATGTTAAATTAAAATAAAAAAAAAAAAAGTAATTATTAAAATTTTACAGGGTGTTCTCTTAAATGATGACTTGGTAAATTTAATAAAAACAAAACTTTTAATATATCTCTTTGTGCTGAATATAACCGAATGGATTATGATTATTGGTGGAATTTGCATGTTTGCTGTAATGATAATTGCTTACTGTATAAAAGGGATTAAAGTAAATAAAATAAGTGGATAAAACCGTAGTGTGCAACAAAAATTGGTCAATATGTAAAGTGTTTTTATTGTTCGATAAATAAATTTATTGTTTAAATGCAAATCTATTGTATTTAATTGAGTATTTACATACGTTTTTTATTAGTATAATGTCCCAATTGGATTGGATATTATCAAAAATTCATGATTTTTTATAACAAAAACTAAAAACTGTTAAAAAATCTTTTATCCAATTTTAAGCTCAGTTTACAATGCGGCGAGACCGCGTCGCGAGATCTCGCACTAGTCTCGTCATGTTCTCGTTTTCGTCAGCGTCTCGCTGATCGCTGTTCAATTTACAATGCGGTGAGAATAAATGTCAAAAAAATCTATATTCTTTAGTAAAAAATAAATTTTTTCCAGTATTTTTGGGAGTAAATAACTAATATTTATTATAATATTATTTTGCATTTTGTTTATTGAAAAAATAATTCAACACTTCAATTTAATTGTCAACTTAAAAAAACACTCACATTTTTATACTTTGGGACGAAAATGTGGAATTTTTATTCATATCTAAAGTTCGACTTTTCATTGAACACACTCCTAATACATGCGACATCTGACAACAAACAAGTCGAAACAGAAAAATGCCGCCATAACACCTTTAATCTGTATTACCGACTTCGCTATTCAGTTTTTGCGGTAGCCGTGTGGAACGGAGGATGCGACTTTTCGTTTTAGTAAACATAACCTTCTGTTTTTCGTTATAATTGTACAAAATTTCCATATATTTAATTAGTTTTCAATAAATATCGAGTGCCAAAGTACGTACGCATATTATAAACTTTATATGACTGGTAAATATTTGTGAAATGTGCTTAGTTGTATCGCAACATTGTGATGCTCTCAATGTGACCACTGTACAGCTGTCATATGAATCAATTTCCTTTTAAAATATTTTGTAATTTAATATTTCTGTTTTTTATGAATATTAATTGTTGTAATTAATGTGCTTCGTGTTATGTGAATTTTTCATAATTTTTCATAGAAAATCAATGTTGGTGTCGCGAGCATTGATAATGCAGTGATAAATATAATGACGATAATGCCAAATGGTTGGTGAGTTTTCTGTCATTGGCGCTGATGACTGTGCTGGTACAAAAAAACATTTATCTGTACTAGATTTAGTAGTGCCAACATGTTGAACGATACTTTTTAGTACAAGCTTGTACTAAGGTTTTTGGAAATGTCATGTATTTTTCAATAGATTTTATGCATTTTTCAGTACATTTTAATTGTTAGATGTTGTATAAATTAATAACATTCTTTTTTAAATATAATACATCATCATAAACCGATTTATATTAATAAACATTAATCAACTGGTACGTAAATTTTCATAATGTTCGAACAAGGGCAATGCACTTACTGTAGTACTAGACGACCAGTCTGTCGACATGCGCAGCTCAGTTTACTGTTGGATCTCACGAGAAAATGGCGTCTGCTAAGTTTCTAGAGGAAGCTCTCAGAACAGACGTCGATGAATCTACAGTAAATGCAATCGTTGGTACGTTAGAAACACAATTAGTAACAACTACGGGCAGTGTACAACATCAAGGAACCCATTTAACGGGTATTACAAATATAAATAACAATAATATAAATACTAGTGCAATAGTTACTAATGGAGGCCCCATTACGGTCACCACACAAAAACATCATGGAGTTGCCAATGGTGAACTTACATCGTCGATTAGTGTTTTAAATAATCACTGTGTGATTTCAAATACAGATCTTAAATCAAATAACAATAATATTAATAGTGAAACGAATTTGTCTAGTGGTATAGCACATTCGGCCACAACAAATGACAATACATCATTTGTCAATAATAGTAATAGCAGCAATAGTTGTAATAATTTAAATCAAGTGCATGTAACAGCTCAACAACAGTTCCATCATCATCAATCGCAGCAAAATTTAATGAGCACCAGCAACACCATAAATATGTCCAAGAACAATGAACCTGTAAAATTAGTGTATCCCAGTCATACGACTGGTGCACAATCGGCCGTAATCAATATGAACAATAATCGTGTAACATTTACTAGCCAGTCCTTACCTAATGGGACTATAAATTTATCAACATTGACCACCCAGCAGCAGCAGCCACAGCAACATCAACAACAACAACAGCAACAGCAGCAAACGATTATGCAAACATCAACACCAATTTCGGTGGCATCAGGAACAGCAACAATCAAGTCAACAGCCCAACAGCAACAACAGCAACCCACATTAGTGATTCAAAAACAGGTAAATAATTTTTTTTTTTTTTTCCTGACTATGAAATCCTTATAATCACTAACTAAAGAGAAAGAGTATTTTTCCATACGTACATAATTTTGTGTACTGCGTTTAACCTCGACATCAATTTTATTTTTCGATTTCCATATCAACAAAATTCTTTCTCAAATCATATCGTTTTGATCGTCATACAGTGACAGATTTTAAGCTGATTATTATGATGACCGTGATGCTGTGCCCTTGATAATCTTTCTTTTGATTATGTATTTTTTAAGCATTATTTTGAAAAATCTATTTATATAAAATTCCAAACATTCAATCGGATTTGTTTTTGATTATTAAGTAAAAGTGGAAAAATGTTGTGCGTAAATTAGCATATTATGTGTTAGTTTAAAGCGCGTTGCTCAGACTAGACTAAGTAAACTACCTTCAAACAATAATAAAAAAAAAATGTACGAAATTGTTGTACATCATCATTGACAACCTGTTGGCTACGCACATTATAACGACAACGGTGATAGATCTTTTGATCACATGCACACTTTGCTGCTGCTGCTACTGCTTCTGTTGTCGTCGTGCATACATTTTTATTCAATCGCATAGATCTACAGAACGAACACTTTGCTATCATAATATTCTATTGCCATCCATAGCTGTAACATGTTTTTGTTCATGGTCAATTTGTTAACAGTAATGTTTGCGAGAAAATTTACAAATTTTTTTCTATCGTAATGTTGTCGTTATCGACCGTTGTCCATTAATTTTTCATTTAAATTTTTAATTTTCTACTCTCGTATTATTATTATTGAATAATAAAATTTGGGCCAATCTGACTACCAAAACACAGGTGATGGTTGATTAAACATATCAAATTTGCATATTTTGTAGTGAATAGAATTCGATGGGAATTATTAACTCTGGTTAAATTTTAGTTTATTTTTGTAGGTATCTCAGAAAATAACCTTTCCAGTTCTGACATCTAGAATAGTATAAATATCATGTCTTCCGACAGTAATATAAAGATGCAGTTCGCCAATAAGACAATTTGAACTCCAGGTCACCATCTGTAAATGATGAAGAAAAACTTCTTACACCCAAGACAAGGGTCATATTAGTACAACTAACAGAATTGACTCCTCGACGACAAACTCTTGCCTAGCATGCAACGTGATCTCACATGACCCTAGGCATCTATTTGAATGCCCTAGCAACAATAGATTATTAAACGTAAAAATCACTTTGGACAAATCCTATAGAGGCTGCCAAATTCCGTAACTATAATATGACATTGGAGAAAGAAGATGTGATACATTAAAACAACAACAACTTACAATAACATTGAGACCGTCACGAAAAAATTCACTTACTTTAGTTCAATAACTCTTTGGTCGAACACAGAACTTAAAAAGGCACAATTAATCAGAAATTGTGGCAATTTTTTTTATGAATACTGGAAAATGTTGACCGTAACAATTCAAATATTTACACTTTGTTAGCATGTAGCACTAGCGATAAAATCTTATACCGTATAATCCAAACTAGTATTAAGACAAGAAAAGATTACATGTCTGAGCAACACTAATTCTGGATGTCAGAGCCTTAGGCCTTTCCTTTACAATGAAAATAAAGCTATTAATACATTTACTAGTTAAGATACTGTGGTGTTATCTTCCCAGGAATCTATGATCTATCCAAGAAAAAAAATCGATACACAGATGAAAATTGACGAACTAACATCTGGATATTACCAATTAGACTGTTACATATAGCACAGCTTCTATGAAGAAAACCAGCATTTCCTAAGAGGAGTGTAGAGTGGGGTTTATCTTTACAATATGAAAAGACAGAGAACTTTGTGTTAAAAAATGTAGATAAGTAAATCAAAGTAAGCTCCCGCCTTCATGCAGTTTGACCCATACATTTTAACCTTACGGAATTATTTTACTTCATTTTACCTGACAAACAATTATTATGGGTTCAAGTAGTTCTACTGGAACATTCTTATTATTATTATTCTTTTTGATTAATTTTTACTCATCAAAAGATGACAGTATAGACAAGAAATGCCACCACATTAATTATTGTTCTCCTAAAACCGTTCTCATATTTTCTCCAAATTCCTTTAAAAATTCTTTAAAGCAGAAATAATGTTTACCACCAGGTGTACCCCAAAAATCGGTAAAACCACATCTCAATCAAGTTGCTAAGCATCCACTTAAATATCTGAAAAATTTCGTCTAGCAAAAAAGGGGTCCCCACAGATGAGTAATTTTTTTCCAGGATTTATCATGCTTGTTTAATTTTTATATAATACCTATGTATACTTATTTATCATTTTTAAGGTAAGGATTTCCTTGCTACTTACCTTTTATTTTGTTTACCATAGCGACGATGACGAGTCCATTAGACAGCATGCGCATTCCATCTTAAAAAGGAATATTTTTAATGTAAACACGTGCGTTCTCGGCCAATTACCTCATATTAAGGATTTGTTGTTAACTGTTTTGTTTTACTATTTTTCAGTCATTAAAAATGAAATGAAATCTTTTGTTATCTATGCAGAATGTAATGTTAAGAATTAAGTAACATTATTTTGGCCTACACAAATTTAAAATTTACAATTTTAATTTTTTTTATCTTACAAAAAGTGGAAGAGAGATATCGAAATTAAATATAAATATATGTCTATTTGTGAGGTAAGATCGAAGCTAGTACGGGACTGCCTGAAGATACTATAATTGTTTCTCGTACAAATAAAATCAAAATTATATTGGTTCCGGGATATAATGCGATTGATGGAAGCAAACGAGCAGATGCACTCGCTAGAGAACCCTCAGCTCGTTCTGGCACAAACGCAAGACCATGATGGGGATTATAAATAATTACGGTAAAGACAATCGAGAGGTTTTAAAATACCACCAATAAATGTCGACACTCCGAACTATTTTTATCTACACCCTTTGTTAATCTGACGAAACAAATTCTCAACTTGAATAGAGAATAAGTTATTAAGGTAACCGGCTACAAAACTGGCCACTGGCAACTAAAAAACCGCCTGTACAAGCTCAAAATCGTAGACAATTAAGCATGCAGGTTGTGCCACACGGAAGAAATGACAGCAGAGGACATTCTCTGCGAATGTAAAGCACTAGCAAACACGAGACTTCGGTTATTGGGCACTTCCTTCCCAACACCTAGGAAAATTCTAAACCCATGACACAAAATCAGTAGTACTCTTTGACATATATATACAGTTTACCAGGCATAATGAACCCCCGCGGAATCAAGTCAAATTAATATCTATCTATCTATCTACCCTTCTCTGTAACGAAATATTTCTTAAAGATGAACTCATAAATTAATTTTTCCTGGCGATACCTTCGTGTTGCTCTTTTTTTTTAATGAACATGAAATGTTTCAATGAACTTTCTAAAATGAATTGCAAGATCCAGAAGATACTTAGATCCTTTACTATAAAGGCGTTGACCCTTCGCCTATGTAACATTATCGTTTACCGTTGTGTGTACACTATACACACACTACACCATACATACATAAAAATATTGAAGTATTTACGAAAAACGACTTTTCTACTTAATTACTTATCATCAGAGTGCTTACCGTCAAATTTGTACATTAGTTCATTAGTACAATTTAAAGATTTAAAGATATGTATACTTACCTTTAAAATGACTGCAGAAATTCGCAGAAATAGCACGTGCTCAAATAAATATGTGAAACATTCCCTAACAACTTATGTAGTTGTCGTCCAGATGGAATGCGCATGCTGTTCAATGAACCATATCTATGTATAGTAAATAATATGGAGAAAGTGTGTATAGGAATTTTCTTTCTTAAATCCTTTAAAAATAAGCAAAGGGATAATATTTTTCGCTTGAATCAGATGCATTTTACTAAATTTAATTTAAAGACAATTTACGATCAACATAATTTTCCCGTTGCTGCAATGAATGTTTCCACCTAAGGAATACTTATATCCTTAGTGACCTACTTATATAATTCTTAGTATTGGAGAGTGAGGTTGTATAAGTAGACTATTTAAGGATGATGGTTTAGATTTTATGAAGAAGGTATTTAATAGTATTATTTTTTACAGTAAAAATGAAATGAAATGTGTTCTATGATCCAAATGTATAACAATACCTCGTATAACATGTGGTGTCGATGGCAAACCTTATTATGTTACTACCATAACATGTTTTCTGATTAATTTATGAGCACTTAATTTATTATGTTATGTTATGATTAAGAGTTTAGTCTATTTAAAGTGGAATTCGAATCAACAAATGAACTATAAACAAGCACGGTCAACCAGGTTCAGAAATTTATTGTACCTTCGACGGACGTAGAATTTTTTATTAAGTAGAATTTGCCTACTACAAACCTCAGTTATAAAATTCTTTCAAATATTTTATACTAAGATCTTAGTACCAGGTGATCTACAGTACATATTATACCAGGTAGGGTCTGTTTCAGTAGGGTTGTATCAAAATGAAAAAAAAATTGTAAAAAAAAAATTATAATAAAGCAAATAATTAATTGTTTGTATTTCTTTGAATATGAACATATATCCGCGATACAAAATTTGTGATGCTCCCGTATCCGCGATATTATGTCACTGTTCCGCGGTAAATATTGAATGTACGTATTATTTCGAATTCAAAGCCAAATTTATTAGGTAAAAGATCTCTTAAAATTCTAAAAATAAAATGAAACGAAAAAAGTAAATAATTAAATAAAAAAATTGCATA